>BLYE01000110.1:0-28677 GCA_016586335.1 Nitzschia putrida | reverse complement strand
TTGCGTAGCAACATCGAGCCCAGCGAGGAGATTGGTTCCCTGCGATGATGCGGAGGCAGCATCTACGAGAGGTTGAATCAACTGGGGTTGCTGTGGTTGTTGCGACTGCTGATGTTGATGTTGATGCTGATGCTGATGCTGATGCTGATGCTGATGCTGATGCTGATGCGGTTGATTCCGTGACGAAGACTCAGAACTGTTGCGTCGATCACTCGAGTTGGAAGAATCACTGGTCCGACTATTGGAGTCTCCTGACCTTTGGTCCGAGGAGTTGTTGGTTCCTCCAACGGACTCTGATACTACAGACGCTTGCGCCTCATGGTTACTGAGTGCTGCCGCTAGGGCTTGCAGATGATGGTTATTGATGTTGTTGTTGTTCATGGCCTTGACCAAATGGCTTGCGGTTGGTTTGCCAGAGCAGAGGAATGGTCTAATGCTTCAGAGTGGCAACAGCAACGTGCTTCAAATGCAGCCGCAGATTGAAAGCAGATGTTTGGAGCGTGTTTTTTGGGAAGCTCGGGAGGACCGTCAAACTGGCTTTTCAGAATTCGCGAGCGTAGTACTTATGCAAGCAAATTGGTCAATAAACAATTTGGCACCCTGGATCGAACGAATTAGCTCAAAAACATATGACAATTTGAGCAAATGTTGGCCAGTTGCGTTTTCTCACAATTGGATGATACTGAATACCATCTGCTAGTAGAACAGTCCGGGAATCCTTCACATAATGAAGCAGCTTTTAAAAAAGAACCCGAGGGATTTAACGATGGTATAGGTGAAGGTACTGTGCCTAGTTGTGTACGTGATTGTACTGTACCCATTTTAGTACCGCAGCCCATCTTACCACTTTCGTCGTAGGTAGAATGTACGTGCGGGTAGTACCAAGTCGTAGAAATGTAGAAGAGGCTTTCGCTGGCCAAACATCCATGCCTATCTTTGATTCGTGGCGGAAAACGTGGAGATTGGAGATCTACTACCAGGTAGTAGTGCACTGTATTCTGAAAACTCTCATGAGGCCTCTCTGTTGTGCCCCACAGAAGATGTCTTTCATCGCAAGAGAATTTCTCCGTTCGTCGTCGTTCGTTCCGTGCGTAGTACGCGCTACTAACAGTACATACATAGTAGTCATACCTAGTATATAACAGTTCGAACGACGAGGTCCTTCTTTTGGAAGAACGAACGAACGAACGAACGACGAACGACGAACGAACAGGATGACACCGACCCATTCGGCTCGACGCTCGACGTAAAATAATAAAACCCGTCCAAGAAGAAGGTCCACAATTTTGCGTGTTGCTGTCCCCTTCTAAAACCTCCAGAGGTATCAACAATCAGGAATGCTAACTTGCTACAGTAGTAGTTTTATTGCAATAGAAAGAAACACTATTCTACCAACAGAAAACGAAAAAAGATCTAAACTTAATCCATCCATCATCATTCTATGCATCCATTTTAGGATAGAATGGAAGAATGTTAACTTGGAAAACAGGCCCCTCCCTCCTCATTGCTTTCTTTTGTTTTGCTTCATGGACAACAACAATACACGGTCTGCAGTACTATTTCTTGATTTTTGCAAACCATTCTATTCATGGTGGTGGTGATGATGGTAAAAGACGAGGATCAGCTTTTTACACTCGACTCGAGTTGCTGCTGACATCCGAAGTACCATCCACTCGTTGCATATTCTCTTCTTCGGAAGATCCAGAGTAGGCCGAGATGGCTCGCTTCTTTTTGGAAGATCCGCTCACAGAGACAATCGCAGAAGTAGACTTCTTCTTGCTAATGACTCTTGAGTCATCACTACTGGCACTGGTGATCATGTCCGCGTTGCCTACTTCGGTTGGGATTTCAGGTCGGGAAGACCGTCTGGCTCCTTGTGCTGTGGCACCATCCTTCTTGGCTGTAGCTGTACTATCGTCTTCGTCCCAATGGCGAATGGTACAGACACATTCGGGAGAACCTTCGGCAAAGTGCAGTGCTCCTCGGAGTGCCAAACTTGGACTATCAGGATCTTGATCCTTCAAGCGGACTTCCCAAACGCGGTGACCCAAAGGTACCGACGGAACATCGTCCTGTCGTTTGGCCAACGAGTCCATAAAGACGGCCTTGAGTCGCTTGACACTGTTGGAACATAGGCGATGCCAAAAGGAGGTTCCAACCAACTCTTCGGAAGGACATCCAAAGAAGTCTTGGGAAGACTTGGAGACGAACCGAAGGATTCCGGAAGAATCAAAGGAAATGATAAGGTCCGGAACAACTTCGAGCATTTGGTTGAGCTTTCTGAGCTCATCGTTCTCTTCCTTGAGTTCTTCAATGTATTGCTTTTTTCGCTTGCGACTGCGTTGTGCCGAGATACGGTTGGCAGCACGCTTCTGCTCTCGTTTGTTGACTGGCGAGGAAGACTCGGCTCGGTCTAGACCTGTTGTACTACCTGACTTGGGTGCCGTTCCTGCACTCGACTGTCTTGATAGACCAGTCATAGAGCTGTAAGAGACAGCAGAACTTTGTGCTGGAGGGGGCATTCGGGCCGCAGCTGGAGGTGGTGGTTGGTGTGGTAGCACTGTTGGTTTCAAATAGGATGATCACGTACATCATGCACAAGTGAGTCTTTGAAAGATAATAAAACTAACAAAACAACAACCAAAGTGTTCCCAAAGTAACTTACCCATTGGAGGTCTACCAGTAGCAGTGCCAGCTAGAGCCGCGGTGAGAAGAGCCTGATGACTTGCAACATTGGAAGTGGCTGCATTGGCTTGCATGCGAAGTTGTTGAGCCAACAACTGATGAGCATTGAGTGCAGGAACGGCCGTTGCCGTTACCGTCGGAGCCGGACTGGACTCTGGTTTGGGTACTGGTACCACAGGAGGTGTAGCCGAAGCTACCGTGGGAACACTGGCAACAGTTCCTGCGGGAGCTGGAGCTCCTCCCAAGGCTTGGATGGTCTTCAATAGAAGAGCTTGGGTCCCAACGTCCATAGTGGCCAACGTCGTCCGTCCTTGCGGAGTGTTCATGGCTTCCAGCAACGCTTGAAGATTGGGAGGATTCGCCTGAGCTTGATTCACTGCGAGAGGAGCCGCCACTGGCTGTGGTGCTGCTTGACTGCTACTTCCTAGAGGGGTAGAAGCAACAGTCTGAGGACGTTGTCCATGGTTGATGGAGGTCAAGAGGGCCTCCAGGGCTTGGATGTCATTCATCGTTACGGTGATGAACGCTTGCTGCAGAGTTTGTAGTGAGTGTGAGGAAGAAAAGTAAAAAATCTGCTCGATGCCTGTCGGCCAAATGTACGTCTCTTTACGTGGATTTCCTACTCATTGCATTGCAGGACCTTGGCGACTCCCCATTTGAAGGAGACTCAGAAGCCACTCTGCTTTTTGTCGCAGCGACGCAGAAATCCTTGACACATAGATGAAGCCTGATATGGACCTATACTAACCGCGTCACTGCGACGCTTCCTTTAAGCCAGAGTGTCAGATCGGAACCTTCTGGTCAGCAGACGATAGCCTTGGTCATCTGCTTTTTTCAAAGAGAGACCTGGTGCAAGCTATATTCCCGAGTCTACACGAACCTATGATTGACAGTAGAAGCAGTACTAGGCTCACGTATGCCATAGTCGTGTTGAGGGCTCTACTAAATTCTTCGAATGATTCAAAGGTTCGGATTAGTACATAAAGAGTTCCCCAGGGTCATCATTTTGGGGTGGGTGACGTTCGGACAACCCAGTATTCAAAATCTGCGATGATGGCCTCATTCTGTATAATTCCTACTGGTCGAATAGGTAGGAAATGCCGGCAGCAGGGACCACCACCCAAAGCGCGAATCTATTCATCCGCGTACTATAAGATCCTTTTTATCCTTCGCTACGAGTAGTACGTCCTTCCCCGTAGGCTGAGATGATCTTCCTCCTTTTGGTCAACGGAAAATGGAGTGACGTCGAACGTCTAATTCTTTCCGGCACTCTCTCGCAGCGACATTGACATGATTGCAGTGGCCTGCTCGCTGCTTCTTCTTCGAGGAGGAGGTGAAACCCACTCCCTTTTTTTGTTCGCTGTTCGACGAAACGTTTCCACCCAAACGTTTACGACCAACATCATCCTCATGGTGAATGTCCGTACGTGTACCCGCCTTAGTATAAACATGACGTCTTCTCCTTGGTGTCCAGTAGGAGTACTACTGGCAATGGCGTCATGATGGAGATTCATGTTTTGGTTTACAAACAACAACAAGTATCCCTTGGTCATCTGTCTTCCTACTGCTGTTGTCACTACTACTAGTACCTGGTACTGTATTGTTACAACAATCATAACATATTCCACCTTCCTACTAGTAGCAGTCTCAAAGAGAGTAAAGAGAACGAATGATGGAAACTCCAAGATCGTAATAATGTATCATGAACTAGTTTCCACTGTTACAACCTACTACCGTACTTCCTAGAATCATCAATCAATCAGTGGAAGATGTATATTCATCAAGAAAATCATACTCTGGACTCGTCGTCGTCGTTGTCGTTGTCCTTCTTGTTTCTTTACCCCAAAACGTGCATAGGCACCGGCATCTGTCTCGGTTGATCCAATTGCTTGGAGCGGAGGGTGCACACACATTCAGGTGTTCCCATATCGAAATGTACGATTCCATGCAGAGAGAACGGTTGAGGAACTTCATTGTGATCCTTGAGTTGTACATCCATAATACGGCCACCCAGGGGCACGGATTCCTCGTCTAGGTTTCGACCCGCAAGGGAGTCCATAAAGGCACCCTTGAGGCGACGGGCACTCTTGTGGCAAAGGAGGCTCCAGAAGGACTTGCCCACCAACTGTTCAGGTGGAAGATTCAAAGTCACCAAAGTCGACCGAGAAATATAACTAATCTTGCCGGTCGAGTCAAAGGAAACGACAATATCCGGCAGGACCGAAAGAACTTGATTCAACATCTTAAGTTCAACGTTCTCCTCTTGGAGGTCTTCAATATACTTCTTTCTTCTCTTGCGACTCTGCTGTGCTGAGATTCTGTTGGCTGCTCGCTTTTGCTCTCGCTTGTCCATAGAGGTGTCTTCTTGGACAATTACAGCAGGTTTGCGGGCCGCTTTGGACTTGGTCGTCTGGCAAGTAGTAGTAGCCTTGGGCGCAGGTGTGCTGCGTGCTAGAGTTCTTGCTGTGGCGGCAGGTGGTTTCATGGCAGGCGGAGCTAACGGGTGTAGAACAAGAGAGAAAATGCATGATTGTAAGAATTGAGCAAGACAAAAAAGGCAAACATACATGTACAGGAAATAGTAGGCAAAAGAAAAAACACGTACGTTGTTGGGTCTGAGGGGGACCTGCACCACCGGCCAAAGCTGCTGCAAGTAGAGCCTGTGAGGAGGCTTGATGGTGGACCAGATTGGGTGGTGCTACATTGGCAGTGCTCCCAGCACCACTGACGACAGGTGGAACAGGTTGCGGTGGCGGAACCTGCTGCTGGAGACGCTGAAGTTGTTGCAAGATGAGCTGCGGAGCCGGTACGTTGGCGTTGTTCGTAGCCACTACTGGTGCTGCGGGCTGCGCTGCAATTTGATTCCGCAAGGCCTTGAACAAAAGCACTTGGGTGGCAACGTCAAGACTTCCGACAAGGTTGCTACTGCCTGGAGGCAGGGAGGAAGCGGCATCGACCAGAGGTTGAATCAACTGGTGTGGGTTCCCATGCTGATGCGAAACGGAAGAGAAAGACGATACGCTTCTACTCGAATCTCTAGGAACGGACCTGCTAGGGTCCACGATGTTGTTGACTTGGGTCTGAGGGGCAACCAACCCTTGCGGTGGTTGTTGTTGGTTGCCAAGAGCTGCAAGGAGTGCTTGCAAAGCTTCGTGGTTGGGGTTGTTGTTGGTATTCATCGTCGTAATGTATGCGTTGACGCAAGCTGCTGCTTTGTGCTATTTCAGGTGTAGTTGCTGCAGCCGCAGATGTTTCTTGTCCCAAAATTTTGCATGATTTTTTCCTGGCAACCATTTGGTTTCGTAGCGTAGCGTGGAACTGGTACAAAGCGATTTCGAGAACACAGAGTCCAAGCAAACGGAGGCATTAAGGCATGAGTTCGAATCCGAACCCGAGTAGACTTCAACGTCACTTTACTTATTTAGAGATGTTTGTCCTATCGAACCCCGATCACCGAACTGCATACATGCATTTATGTAATAGTCCTTGACGTCAATCCAAGATGCGACATATGATAGCCAGGCACTGCACTTGTCACAGTCCTTGTCGAGGCAGCCATGTGGTCGCCGCAGCACTTCGCAAAAGAAGTGTCTTCCACATATGCCAGGAAATTAGGACTTCATAGGAAGTCATTTTCAGAATCCATGTCGATTCGCCTCTAATTGACCTCTACTTATGAAACGTGCTTTGCACGACAAAAGGTTGTTTCGCCTCAGCGATGGAAAAGTCTCACCAGATTGCGACGCGAATCATCAAACGTGTTTCTACGGAAATGCCAGCTTTGGCCATACTTCTTATTCTCATACAGCGTAGGAATAGTGGTTACGTGGGGTCCTACCCTCAAACAATTGTGGAAAGCCGCACTCCGTAACGGGTACAAGTACAAATAATGATGTTCGATGGGTGGTTTGTATCTTGTTGGTAGTTTCTGGAATCATGTCTTGGGTATACTACGGATAGTAGATGGTTTTGTCTTCGAATACTACCAGCAGACCGGTCTTCCAGCAGTACTTCTAGCGGTGGTACTACTAGTTGCAGTAGGACGAGGAGGGTCGAGAAGAAACACCTTCTTTGGACAGAAGATACTACATGTTTGTAAGATGCTTCCGTTTCGTTGCTCGTGCTGTCCTCGTCGAACAATGCGAGGAAAGCCTTACACTCACACTCGCTCATCTTGGCTGTCTTGTGTCGTTGCACCCACAAAGTAGGTAGCAGTATTACTAGTAGTAGTAGTAGTAGTACATCCATTTCTAGTGGAAGTTGCACCAGTTGTCCGCACCAAATGCAGTTTGCTCATCACAACTGGAGGGGCAGACATCACACAACTTGTTTTTCCGTCGTGTTTGTGGTCCTCCACCTAGTTACTTAGCTCCTGGTCGTTCTTGCAGCCATGATGCTGTCATGGTACTAGTGGTATTGTTCTACCGGTAGTACTACTAGTACTAGCATTCATGGGGACCATGATGGCTAGGATGAGAGTACTTTCTCGAAAGAAGGCGACGAATCACCCTCTTGCTCTCCTCGATGGCGGATGGTACACACGCATCGAGGAGTTCCTCCTTCTAGCTCCGGGAAATATAGAGTACCCCGAAGGGAAAAACCGGGGTGATCTGTACTGTGAGATTTCAATCGTAGTTCCCATGTACTACAGGCCGAGTCAGGGTCCTCCAAAGGAACGGACGAGCAGTCCTGGTCCTCGCGCCTGGCCAACGAGTCCATGAAAATAGACTTGATTCGTTTTGTGCTTTCATCTTCTAACAAACTCCAAAAGGAGGTTCCAAGAAGCTGCTCGGGTGGTTCGTTCAAGAACTCAGCGGAAGATTTGGAGACGTAACGCAAGATGCCCGAGGAGTCAAAGCTGATGATGAGGTCCGGTATAACGTCAAGCATCAGAGTGAGCTTCCGCAGCTCGTCATTCTCCTCCTTGAGTTCTTCAATGTACTCCTTTTTGCGCTTGCGGCATCGTTGGGCGGAGATCCTATTGGCCGCTCTTTTTCTATCTTCTCTTCCACCACTACCGACACTAGCAGTACTAGTAGGTGGCGGTGCATGCAGGTCTGCGCTGGTTGAGGAGTGAATCTTCGCCTCCGCTGGGTCTTCTTGCTGCCGGAGCTGTTGTCTTGGGAGGCGGCGTGAGGAGGCATCACTTGACGCGGTGCTCATGGTTCCTTGAAGCTCGTTGTATCTTCTCGTATCAACCTGAGTCTCTCTGTTGGATATATGAACTGTAGACGACTGCGCCCCTGGTACTGAGATGGTGGATGAGCCTCTGAGTTGGTTTCCACGCGATATCATGAACTGATTAACAATATCATCGGGCTTGAGTGGAAATGTGGGAGTGCCTGAGGCAGGTATCAGCGGGTTGGTGATAGGAACGCCCACCCTGTCTCTATTGGAAAGAGCAGTAGCCAATAGTAAAGCTGTCGTGTCCGGAGTTGGAAGTGGTTGGCCGGACATCGTAGCAGTAGTGCTGCTTGGACTACCAGTACTTCGCGCACCGGCAGTAGTAGTAGCAGCAACCGGAGGATGAGCTGCAGGGAACTGTGAAGAGTACAGTCCTTGGGTTGCACTTCTGATTGCACTTGTGTTAATGTTAGTATCAGCAGAAAGGACTGCGGGTGGAACAGCAGCAGCGGAAACTGCGCCTCCTTGTTGTTGTTGTTGTTGCAATAGTATTTGCTGTAGTACTAGCTGCGCCTGAGTCGTCGCATCCAATCCCAAAAACAAATTTCTACCCCCTTGCGACGAAGCAATCCCCTGAACTTGTTGTAGCAATCCACTAGCATGACCCGATGACCCCTGTAATAGTGACGACAAATCACCAGCTCCCATCATGCTTGCTGCGCTGGGATTCGTGGTACTACTACTACTACTATTGTTGTTTGTGTTGTTGTTGATCGTCTGCGAACTCTGTATCGTTCTCAACAGAGTATCCGCAGGGTTACTCCCTGCAGTAGGGGTAGCACTGGACCCAGGAGGAAGTCCATTCCTGGCTATTGAGGCTAAGAGTGCCTCCAGAATTTTGGGATCGTTCATGGTTGTTGCAACGCTGAGGGTATGTTGTGTAATGTAGTGCGGGATGATGCCGTCAGAATGTTGCAAAAAAATTGTTCTAGCATCCTACGTGGCCCTCGTATTCTGTTGTACGGTAAATTAGCTACCATTTGGCGGAGTTGACTTTGATGCAAGCACGCAGGAAGAGTAAATCCGAGACTGCAGTCCATAACAAAATTTGGACGCTGCCTATTTATATATCGTCACTGTGACATTTGGACTTCTGCATGATACGCTACATCACATCATGACGGAAGACATCCCAAACCCTACCATTCGAAATGACCGCACCTGCCGGAGGGGTAGAAAGTTCGCAAAAATGCAACGTCGTTGGACTGTCCGGCTCGACGAATGGTCATCATTGAACACGGCATGACGACGTACGTCGGCAATGAATCAGTACTTTTTGTACTGAGTACTACGGAAAACAGTCAATTCCTGTGAAAATGAGCAGTAATGTTTACTAGGTATCGTACGACAACCATGGTCATGCATGGGTAAAACACCCAAGATGCAGGGAGCCTCACTCTACACTCTACACCACCAACCCCAACATATCCCATCAATCATGTCTATGGTTGATAGCTTTGTCTGCTTCTTGTACCGTAGCTGTTGAACTACCAGCACCACTTGTGCCATTGGCGTTTTGTAGCTGGAAAAGAACCAACACCAACAGTAGAGTAGTATCTACCCAATTGTTTTGCCTCGTGAAGTTACATCTTTCCATCCGCCTCCTCCCTTTGCTGTTGGCTGGATAGCAGCGCGTTTTACAAGCTCCGCCTGATATTACTACCAGTACTACGGGTATTGCAACAGAAGAGGATGATGATAACACAAAAACAGTAGTACACGCTAGAATGATTTGTCAAATGTAGAGGGGGGTGGTATTGAAAGGGGACAATGTGGGTGGGGAGAAAACAAGGAGGGAATAAAGTGTTCGGTGATGGCAGTAGCTGCTGGAAAGAAGTCGATGGCAGCAGCAGGGAGCAGCAGTTACTTGTCAATAGTAGTACAAGCAGTGGTGGTGGACATTCTCACCAACCAACAACAACTTCTTTCTTGTTGGCTACCACCAGGAGGATATGTTTACGTGGTTCTTGTCGTTGTCCTTGCCCATTGTTCTTTGCGAATCGTTGCATTTTTTGACTCAGTTTCCCGTCAATCTTGTTGCAGTTGCCCCAGGGGGATGGCTAGGAAGATTAAGAGTCTTCACTGCTCGAAACAAAGGAATCCTCTGATGGTTGACGATCGTCCCGCCAGAGAAGATGTTTTGTCGACTTGAGCTGTGTTGTCCCGGAACTTCCTTCCTTTTGGCGGATAGTACAAACACATTGGGGAGGTCCATCCGTGAAATACAGGGTTCCTCGGAGTGTCAAACTAGGCCCGTTCGGGTCTTTTTGATCCTTCAATCGGACATTCCAAGTACTGGATCGGTCGCCAAGAGGAACCGAGTTGGAATTCTCCTTGCGTTTGGCCATGGAATCCATAAAGATAGACTTGAGGCGGCGGGCACTGTTGGAGCAGAGCAAACGCCAAAAGGAGGTTCCTACGAGCTTATCGGACGATTCGCCGAGGAATTCAGTAGAAGACTTGGAGACAAAGCGCATGATGCCAGACGCATCAAAGGAAATGATGAGGTCAGGAATGACTGCAAGCAACTGGTTGAGTTTGCGTAGTTCATCATTTTCCTCTTTGAGTTCTTCAAAGTATTCTCGTTTGCGCCTGCGGCATCGTTGCGCCGAGATCCTGTTGGCGGCGCGCTTCTTCTCTTCCTTGACATTGGAAGTGTCCACAGGTTCTGCAGCTGGTGGAGGCACTCTCGTCTTGCTACTACTTGTAGTAGAAACGACGGAAGGAGGAGATGTGTATGCCGGCATAGTCACTGTGGGGTGACATTCGTAGGAGTAGTAGCACCATTGTGGTGGTGGTGGAAGGAGAAATCGGATGTTAGTGTGGTCAAAGTATCAGCCAAAATAGCAAAAAAGAATGAAAACCAATGGACGTACCAGATGGAGGAGCTGCTGTGGCTAGCCCCCGCGATGCAAGAAGGGCTGCTGGATTGGTTTGTGGCGGTGTCGCCGTTGTAGTAGTACTAGACCCAGGAGTACCAGCAGCACCGCCACCATTCGAGGCGGAGGATTGCTGCTGCCTTAGGTGCTGAGCAATCAACGCCTGGGCATTCTTGATCAGCTCTCTTCCAGAACCAGCACTCTTAGTATCACTGCTGGTCGTACTTGGGGTAGAGACCGCATGTGGTGCAACCACGGGTGAACTTGAGGGTCCTGCTGCAACGGATGGTGTAGCAGTACCTCGCTGTGATTGTGCTTGTTCGAGCAAAGCTTTCAAAGCAAGAGCTTGCGTTCCAGAGTCCATGTCAGGCAGTAGGTTCCTACCCTGTGAGGCAGTGGCTGACATTAACAAGCTTTGCAGCAAAGCAGCATTGTTGTTGGCAGGCAGCGATGGAACTGAACCAGCAGCGGGTCGTGATGGCGCTGGGGATGGTACCGTAGAACTGCTAGCCGTCGTGCCACTTGACGGAAAGAAACTCGCCGGCTGCGGAGCTGCTGGGTTGTATGCTGGTACCGAGGCCCCTGCGGGGGCTTGGCCATTGTTCAAGGAGGATAGTAGAGCTTCTAATAGTTGGACGTTGTTCATTGTACTCGTTCGATGTTGCTTCTTGTGTGTTTTTGTGTGGAAAACTCTTGGTCCGCCTACGTGGCTCTCGTAGGATTCCCTACTACTAAAAAATCGGAAAACAATCGTCTCCGGAGATGATTCATGCGCGCCGCTGCAACCACGCCCGGACGAGAACCAATTACTTAAGACCAACTTCACTTCTACTTAAGGGGGTAGCGGCAGCTTCTCCCATATGGTGTGATAGCTCTTTACCGCCAGAGCACATCTGCTATCGGAGTTAACCATAATAAACAAAATCTGTATTCTCGACCGAATGCATGGTCGATCGCAATTTTGTACAGGATGACGAAAAGGATGGTAATATACTCAATTAAGGGAAGATGTCACTCCTGGAATGGAGATGCCAAGGCGATACTTAAAGCTCTAGGATCATCAGGGTTTTTCGATTGACGTTCAGTTATCAGACTGCACTGGTCGCAATTTCACTTTCGATCTTGTTTGAGCTGGATTTCACGAGAACAGTACCGCATCATGCCGACCACTTTCTGCACGAAGAACCTTTGTGGACTTCTGTAGCAACGGAGCAACGGAGTAACCACCATGGTTTACTACCGTACCACATTAAGATAAAGATCGATTTGATTCCTCTGCCGGCGCAACCGGTAATTGGTGAACGTTTGGAAAGCAGAGGCTTCGCAAACTGTACCAATGTTTGCAAACCATTCTTTCTATTGGATTCCATTGGGATTGGTTGGGCATGATGGATGATGGCAGCCGATTGTGTCTCCTGTGCCGCCACTACTGTTGCTGTTGACTCGAAAAGTTTCCGTCCTGAAACCTAACCTTGGGGTGAGTCGTTTCCCTCACTTGTTCTTTCTTGGTAGGTTGAATATCCAACATACAGGTTTGGGTGACACCGAATACTACAATCAAGCAGAATGTTCCTCGTACAGTAATAGTATTCATCGTCTCGTAGCCAACAGCAACGAAAATATTAGTAGTAAGTAATATAGATCTCCATGACAAAGAATAACTACACAATCAAGGAAAGGAACACCACCACAATCTTGTTGTTCAAATGAATCCACATAGTTGTATCATGCTTTTTACGGGCCCGATGTCTGGAAAGGAACACGTCTTCGAATCCCAATCAAGTCATCGCCTTTCTTTTCCTCGACCATGAATGCTTCGCCTTGATGGGAAGGATTCGATTGCAACATGGCCAACTGCTCTCGAAGCGCTTGATTCTCTTGTTCGACGCGGGTTAGTTCTGACTTGAGCCTTTCGACCTGTTGTTCTTGTACAGTGAAACGAACCACACGGGTGGTGGTCAAGCTAGCCGGGCCAACACTACTGGAAGCGATGGAATCGAGTTCATCGCCATCGAACATATCCGAATCCGAGAACCGGCTCTTGAGTCGTTCCAGACATTCATCCAACGCCTTTTCCAAGCGGATCATATCACGAATGACACTGTTGTCCAAACGAGGGTAGAATGTGTGAGTGAGTAAAAGTTGCTTTCATGTAGGCAGGCAATTGAAATGATTCCTCTGTCAATACGTCGATACGTACCCAAGATAAGGCCAGGCAGCCATTTGACCATATTTCAAATATCCTTCCATTTCTTTCTTGGTGGGATTCACGAGAGCTTTCAATCCAAAGGTTTGAGCCGTGGTAAACCGAGGAACCAGCGTCAGATTGCCATGGTACTTTTGCTTGAAGACTTTGGAGATGTCTTGGCCGAAAATGCGAGGGAAGAGCCCCAATTTACTCAACTTGAGGCATCGATTTCGGATATCCCATTCAATCGTTTGAAATAGCTTCCAATAACTGCTGCGATTGTTGGGGTGGTAGTCCTTGTTGAGAAAGGGAACCACGTGGAAATTGGTTTGGCAGACAATGTAGTTGGAGACATTGAAAAGTGTGGAGATACGTTGAAATGGCAGATCGGCCTGGACCGATCCGTCAATCCATTCTACACCATCAACTTCAAAGGGCTCAATCTCTCCTGCGCTGTTCTTGGCTTGGAGTTTGGCAGGTTTCATGACACCTGGAAGAGCACAGGATGCGGCGACAGCACTGGCCAAGGTCACATGAGGCGTTGAAATGTGATTCAACAAGAGACGCTGGGCAGTGCCTCCACTGGCTCGACTTGCCGATACTGTAATACAAACATGTTTTCCAGTCTTTTCAAAGGCTTCTTCAAAGGTTGTGTTTCCAAAGTAGAACTCGCACGTTTGGAAAAAGTACTGCAATAGCATCACAATATGTGAGTGTTGTGCTGAATGGCCACATCAAAACACAAACAACAATACCAACCTTCACAACAGACAGTTTCATACCTGACTATCTACCAGCAATCGATGCTTGAGCCAATACGTTCCCATATCCATAATAGGTGGGAACCACCGAATGTTGCGACGCTTCATTTCTCCATTGAGCTTGTAGTCTGTGGAAACCGTAGGAACACAAATATCCTCATACAATTCATCCGAACGAAACATGGCACAACATGCGGCCGTAATGGATCCTCCCGAGGTACCAGAAATGACATGAATATCATCGTACAATTCCGAGTCCACAAGTGCTCGGATGGTTCCGAGATGATACATGGCTTGAGCACCCCCACCCGACAACATGAGAGCGGTTCGGCCCATATTTTGTTTCATTTTGCGCACCAAGGTGACACGATCCTTGAGTTCGGAAACATACGATGCTGAATTGGCCTTGGACACGGGAGCTTCAGCCAAACTATCCAATCCTTTGGAAACAGCATCGTAATAGTTGGCAATCGCCTTGCGGGAGGCAGCCGAGAACGCATGTTGTCCAGTGGAAGCGACGGACCGAGCATTGTTGACCATCAAATCTTCCACAGTCAAGTGATTCCGCTTGACGACACCCGACAACAAAAAGGACAGACTACTAGATCCTTCTTCATTAAAGGCTTTGCGAGCCTCTTTGAGTCGTTGTGTGGTGGTCAACAACACATCGGCCGTCAAATTGCCCAAATCGGCAGCGAGAGATGGATCCACATCATTGTCCAGATCATCCTCAAAGGATCGGATGGGAGTGGTTTCAAAGGACATGGTGCGATTCAAGGGACTCGCCGGCATGCTGTGACGAGATTCCTTCATGGGAGAAGAGGATTCTTCCTCTTGCAAGGTTTCCAAGCCTTGTAGTTGTTGCTGCTGATGTTTACCAATCATATTTCCCATGGACCGACACCGTCGAAACTTTCTTGGCGGTGTCTTGGCCAACGCCCCATCAATCGGATCAGGCTGTTTGGGTTCCAAGACGGGAATCCGCAAAAAGTCGCCATAGGCATGCGCTTCTTCACAATCCGCCCTCCACTTGCGGCGTTGCGACGTTCGCAAATGCGATTGTCGAATACGCTTGCTAAAAAAGAAGAGAGATTGTGCCAATCGAGAACGCATAAGCACTTGATAGGTCTTGAGTGCAGTCAATACCACGACATCACAAGCAATCATAATGAATTGGTACGTGACATAGACGACTTGAAGCATGCCCAAAACGACAGACGTGAGCAACCAAAAGATCCATGTCGAGGCAGTAGTCACAGCTACTGCAAAATAGACCCAAAGAGGCCAGAATATAACCAAACTAGGAATCAACAAGACAGCACTTCGTTGATGAGAGGCCAATTCGGAGAGATAGGTCCAGGATTGTGTCCCAGCCACATAGAACGTGGAGGCCCAAGCAAAGAGCGTTTCTAGATAAATGGCAGCCCATGATGGGACAGGAATGAGAATTTCCATACTTCAGTTGCTATTGTTGCTGCTGTTGCTGCTGATGTTGTTGCTGCTGCTGTTGTTGTTGTTGTTGTTGTTGTTGTACGAGGTTGCAACCACGAATCCAGGCAACAACAACGCTACGAGTACCAACCACAATCAATGAATCGATTCAAGTTCGATGAACAAGTAGTAGTCTGTCGACACGGTGACACATTCGTGGCACGTCACATACATCGAATTCGCACGACGCGCCATACACCACGACGACGACGACAACGACAAAAAGCAATGCGATGCGATTCGTCATGGCATTGCTGTTCGTTGGTAGGTACAGTACGTACGGTAGGTAAGATGATACTCCACCACCAGGAATCAGAAGATTTGCCTCCACCTACAAAAAAAGAATAATGCTACTACTGTTGTACAAGCACCAGGAGTAAGTACACAGCAAATACCAGCTAAAATAGTAATAGTAGTAGTAGTTTAGAGATCATCGTCATCATCCTCTGGAAGTGGCTGGGCAGCTGCTTGGGCGATTTCAGCCTCGTAGCGAGCCTTTGTTTGTTCATCCAAAGTGAATTCCGGAGGTTGCAAGGCGGGAGCCTCAACAAAGTGGAGGACGTTGTCTCCGGAGAGCTTTCGGGCCAACCAGAGGAAAGGCTTTTCGAAGTTGTAATTGGACTTGGCGGAGATATCGTAGTATTGGAGGTTCTTCTTGCGGTGGAAGGTGATTTGCTTGGCCTTGACCTTGCGGTCCTTGATCTCGACCTTGTTTCCGCAGAGGACGATGGGGATGTTCTCGCAGACACGCGTCAAGTCACGGTGCCAGTTGGGAACGTTCTTGTAGGTGATTCGGGAGGTGACATCGAACATGATGATGGCGCATTGTCCCTGGATGTAGTAGCCGTCGCGGAGTCCTCCGAACTTTTCCTGTCCGGCCGTGTCCCACACATTGAATTTCATGGGTCCACGGTTCGTGTGGAACAACAAAGGGTGCACTTCCACTCCCAACGTGGCTACGTACTTCTTTTCGAACTCTCCCGTCAAGTGACGCTTCACAAAGGTGGTCTTTCCGACACCTCCATCTCCAACCAGGATCAATTTGAATTCGGGGACTTCCGACTGTTGCATTTTTTAATTTCGATGGGGCATCGAGGGTGGGTGGCAACAAATTGGCAAGCGACGGGTTAGATCAGAAATTCCTTGCATACGTGAAAACTACGTACAAACGACACGCAACACTCCTAGTCCAGGGAATCTTCAACATTCGGGACTCGACGACCACCACCCACGGCCGCGAGGCAGCGCAGCGTGACCGACGACCACGATGGAAGCCATGCCCGTCGTGGTAGAGACGACCATGGACGACGGAAGCAAGCAATCTACCATCAATGGATCCCAACAACAACAACAACATCCTATTGTATTGTGTATTGTTCAATGTATAACGAACGTACCATGGTTGTGTGTAAAAAATTCTAGAGAAAGTGTGTAGTATATGGAGTGGTACGAAGAGGTGGTGGTCTCGTCCAATGTGTTGTTTTTTTCTGCGGTTGTTGGTTGGGCGGCACGACGGCGTGCGGCGGGGTTGGTTGGTTTGGGTTGCGTGGTGGTGTTTTATATTTTTACGGTTGGGTGGTGGTTCGTCGTTCGTTGGCTGTTGGCTGTTGTCGTACCGTACTTACTGCTGCAGTACTGTACTCGTAGTAGGGAGGAATGGCCAACAACCTATCCATCGTACGTCGTGAATGGACTGGATCGACTCAAAGGGCTCGGCGGGTGTGTCTGGTACATGTCGCATCTGGGCATGGCCGTTGCATCGACGAGTTGTTGTTGGTGTACGTCGTACTCGTACCACCGTACGTACGTACTGCACGATTTTATGTGTTTTGATTATATTTTAGTGCACATCCTTTTAGAGTACCGTACCGTATTCGAGTGAGCAAGCAGGCATTGCTGCTGTCCTGCAAGTAGTAGTACCGGTAGTTACCTTGTCTTGACAACATTGTAACAACTTCTTTTTGTTATTATTGCTGTTGTTGACTCCACAAGAAAGTGTCGTTGTTGTTGCAATAAAAACAACCGACCGAGATGAATGCTCAACAACAACAACAGCAGCAACAACAAGGTGCCGAGGCAAATACCACAACGCCACCTGCATCTCCCTCACGTGTTGTTGTGGCTCCTGGTCAGTCGGCTCGACGTCGTCCTGCCCACGATAATATGCAACATCCACAACAAAATCCACAACAACATCCACAACAACATCCACAACAGCAGCATCAGTTTACGGCTTCTCCAGGTCGACAACCACAATTTCGCAGACACACTGTAGCTGGATCCCACGATGCCGAAATGGAAGAAGCGACACGTGCCGCCTTGGCCTTGGCAGCCGTCGCTCAAGCAGCTTCAGCCAGTGGCAAGAGTCCTGCCGAAGCTGCGGAAATTGCCAAGGCTCAAGCCAACTCCATTGCCAAGAGGCAACAACAAAAGCGAGCCGGTGCGGCTGCGAATGCTGCTGCTGCTACAGCAGGATCTGCCAACCATGGTCCACCTCCTCCTCCAGCTCAGCGACCAGAACCTAGAAAAATACAAACGGTCCATTTTGAAGCTGTCAAGAGTTTGTTGCATTCCCAATTGTCAACGATTACTACTACTACCACTACTACCACTACTACCGTTAGTACGTTGGATGCAGCAGCAGCAACAACTGCCACGCCGCAAGTGTCTCCGCTCTTGCACAAATTGGCCAATGGAGAGAATGATGCCTTTTTTCAACATTTGTTACTCTTTGAGTATTTGCGTGCTGATACAGGTCATACAAGTCCTCCTTCTCCGGTTGCAACCGCAGCGGCGGCAGCAGCAACGCCACTACCACCCTCTGACCCGCAAGAGGGTGGAGACTCTGTCGCTGCCGCCGGTACAAGTAACGCCACGGCTCCTTCTTCTACTGTCGATCCACAAGTGGAAACCAAAAAGAATTCCTATGCCTGTGATCGTGTGGGGCTCTTGTTGAGTAAGATGGAGTTGGCGTATGATAGTATGACCAACATGTTGCCTCCTGTCCACATGCATCCTTTGGAGAATGGAGGTGGTCTGGGAGAACAGGATGATGATCGTAGTAGTGTTACATTGGACGAGGAGGAGAAGGATTCGGATGATATTGAGGCTCCTACTGTGGTGCCAGATTTGTTGCCTCCTTGTATTTCCAGGCCTGGAGATGCTACCATTGAGTTCTTCCAAGCCTGTACGGGGCATTCCTTGGAAGAAGAAGAAAAGGAACAATCTCAGCAACAACAACATTCTCCCCGACACGATGCAGGAGAGAATTTTGATGAAATGACAGCCAGCACGGCTTTGGAATCCTCCCCCTCCAACGACGAAGAAAAGTCATCGGTCTTTCACATGTTCGGAATGAAGCGCCCCGCTTTTGCCAAAAAGGCATTCGCTTCTGTCTTCAAGAAGCGAAATGGAAAACAGGACGATGATGCGTCGCATGGAGCGGTCTTGGATTCCAATGGATTGTATACCGTCCAAATTGAACGTGAAATGTTGGGTTTGACGGTCGAAAATGTTTTGGAGCGAACCGTGGTTCGGACCGTCCTCCCTGGTGGACCTGCCAAGACGGCAGGTGCCCGTGTGGGCTCCCTCATTGTCAAGGTAGGGAACATTGAAACCAAGAATTTGACACATTTTGAAACCATTGATGAGTTGCGACAAAGTCAACGTCCACTACAGCTCGTGCTTCGACAAATCTCGGACGATGCGCTTCGATCGGCCCGAGAAGAAATGGGACGGTTGATTCGAGGATCGGGATTTGGAAAGATTGTCGATCGAGATGTATCGCAAGAAGCGATCGATAAGGAAGAAGTGGCGCAATTCAGAAACATTGATTTTTATACCAGTATTGTTCGAAGGCGATGGATTGATGCTGCCAACATTCTTCCACGCCAGAAGAAGGATGATGCCATTGTCATGGTGGCTGAAAAGGTTATCTGGATCCTGTCCTTGTTTGTCATTGGTCTCGAACGGGAATCGCAGCGTCTCCTTGAGCTTGCCGCCAGTGGTGCAGTGGAAAAACGAAACACGCATGCTCAATACCATCACACTGCTAAGGACTATGCTGAAGCTGCCAAGAGTGTTTCCAAAGTTCTTTGTGATTTTGTCAAGAAGCGAATGGATCCTATTGAAGTTCAAAAAACCAACATGACAACGACGTTTGCTGCTGGAGGCCGAGGTGCCCCCATGCAACGAGGCGGCAGGGGTGGTCGGGGACGCGGACGTGGTCCCATGATCCCAGGCATGACCGCTGGAGCGGCAGCTGCCGCAGGCAATGGTGAACGACTTCTCTTGCAAATTGGTGAAGTCCTTCAACGTACTCGAACCTTTTTGGCAGATCCTACATCTCCACCCGCTGCATTGTTACGTGGAGAACTCATTTCGTGTCTGTGTGATATTTTGGATGCAGATACCGAAATGAAGCTGTCGGAGGAAGAATCGGCATCCTCTACCCAAGGAAGTGGGGAAGGTGCAGCCCATATTTCGGATTTGGGAGCCGCTGGAAGTTTGCTCAAGCTCATCATCCTCAACTGCCCCATTATGCGCAGTCCCAACTGTGAAGAGCTGGCTTCGCATGATCACATTGATGAAGAAGAACTCAAGAGACGATTTGGAGAAAATCATACCATGTCAGGAGGGGATATTCATCGATTACATGCTGGTAACCGCTTTTTGGCAGTGGTGCATCGACTGGCTGCCAGTCGCAGTACGAGCGCTCGTATCACGGCCTGCTCGCTGGGACCTGTCTTGTGGAGTCATTTAGATTTCCCTCATCAACTTCAGGTACGAATCATTTGTATTTTTGTTTGTACCACTTATTGTTTTGTACTCACATCTTGGTACACCGTAGTTGCGTGGTGTCATTACACGAGCCTTGCATGATGTCGAAGTGATTGTTCGAAAGTCTACTGCCACCGTTCTCCATGAGATTGCCGAACTTGTGTACGATTCTCGTTGTGTTCCTTGGTTGGTGTTGATGTGTGAACGTGCCATGACAGATCCAGAGCCCCTGTTGCGATCAGCGGCCATGACTTTGACATGGCACTTGGCTGATCACTTGCCAAATGCCTTTGTTGGAGATGCTACAAAGGGAAGTCGATACCTTCGCCGGTTGCCGAACCGAGATGACCCCATTTTCCCAGATGTGTATTTGTTGCAATGCAAGTTGTTGCCAGTAGCGACTCGTTTGGCCGAAGATCGTGCTCCGCAAGTACGATTGGCCGTTGCCGCTCAGTGTGATCGTTTGTGTGATGCCCTCGGTGATCATTGGTCCAGTGTTATTATTGATGTCCTTGTGGCGTTGCTCACAGATTCGGACGAACGCGTTCGAAGTGAGGCTGTTTTGTGTGTTCCCCGTCTGGCGGATGTTGTGTTGATGTCATCTCCTCCTGGTGTCATTCCAGCGGGAGAATCGAGTGTATTGGATGCTTTGATTCCGGCTGCCATCAAGCTTCAGTCAGATCCTGTTGCATCGGTGCGAATTGCCTTGGCTACTGCTGCCGGGGAACTATTGACCTTGTTGGTAGCCCTTCAGCGTTCCAACGATTCACCTGCCGAGATTGAAGGATCCACGCAACGACAGAGCATTCGGTATCAAAAGCGGCATGTTGATGAAAGGTTGATTCCGTTGGTACAAACGTTGCTCCATGATGCTGATCCAGAAGTTACCAGTTCAGCACTTCGTGCCGTTACGAATGCTTCTCGAGGCACCGCACGTGAAATCCGGCCACGATACAACACTGAAGACGATGATTCTGTCTCAATTGCATCTATGACCTCGCATACCAGTTTGGAAAACAAGAATCCGGTCTTCCTACCTGTTTTGTCGGAAGACCAGGTACTTGGGCTTTTGCCCACTCTATCGGAACTTGCCAACAGCCAAAAGTGGCGTGTTCGTCAAAGCGCCGTTGAGATCGTACCCGCCCTGCTCGGTTGCACCACAAAGTTCGAGACTCGTGCTGAGATTGCTCGGCTATGCATTAGGTTGACAGGGGATAAGATCGATGCGGTCCGACGGACTGCCGCCGAATGTCTCTGCTTGGGAGGAGGCAGCTTGGGAAGTCACGGGGAAGACGTGAGTGGTGAGTGGATCACAGCCCTCGTTATCCCTCAGGTCCAATCTTGTGCCAAGCATGCCGACTACCGCCAACGGCTCCTCTCGTTGAAGATGATAGAAGTCATTCTCCTCAACGGCGTATGCCCCACCAAGTGGAAGGACGAAGATGCCAACGCAGAAGGCAAGAACAGCCCACTCCGGGAACTCCTTCGTGTCACTCTTTCGTTGGCAGAAGACAAGATCGCTAATGTACGTCTGAATGTTGGAAAGGTGTTGGGAACGGTAGTCCATGTGTTTGGAGAAGAAGAGTGCCGAGTCATCAAATATGCTTTGCTACAGCAAATGAAGCACGAAAATGCCACCGACACCAGACAAGATCGCGATGTGATTTTCTTTGCCACCAAATGTCTCGACAAGTGCCGGATCAAACTCGATCCAGAGGCAAATGAGTCAACGACGCTCGTAGTTTAACTTACGTTACCGTAGCTATCATCATGTTGAGCTATCCTCTTGACAAGAATTTCGAGAAAGAATCGAGCTAGTCATGTAGCTCTCGTGAGTCATGAGTTATGGTCATATATTATTATTTTTGCTTGTAGTAAGAAGGTGGCGTTCATCATCGCTGGATTGCTATGCGGCGGATATTTTGCATGCAAACATCATTGCTATATAACCCAACCACCGCCGATGAGACTACTGATGATGACGCTACCTTGCTTGGTGGTACTAGTAGGAGGGGGATAATTGGAGCTGAGACATAGAATAAGATTCTTCTTCGGACTTCCTGTCAAGATTCCCCTGGCACTCTGGGAAGATTCGATTTCTGGATTCCTGGCACCGTAGTCGCTTCGCAACGATCATCATCCATGATCCCTTTTCTTCACAGAACACGAGCAAGCTGCTTTCCACCAGGGCCTTTGATAATTTACACCATGCCTACAACCTCCATCGCCATTGCTGAAGCTCTCTACTTGATCTTCATCGCTGCGGCTAGCTTGACGGTTGAATTTCATCGAAAGAAGCCGTTTGTTTCCCTTTTCGGACATGGAATTTCTCGGCCTTTTCAGCAACTATTGTTTTCTGTGACTGTTACTCTAACCTTTCGTTCCTTGTTTCTACCCGACCAGCGATTTGCAACGACTGCCTGCACCGGAGAGTGCAAGGAAACTGCTACCGTCTACTATATCTGGGTCGCCATAGAAAGTGTTTTGATCAGTTTTCTCATGTTATGCATGCCATATCTGTTGCAGAAACAGTTGGCTACAGTCATCAATATCACACCTGGATCATCTCTGCAATTGTGGATTTTCCTTGTGTTGGGCATGGATGCTTTTGCTATTGTTCTCTCAGCTCAAGTGTCTCCGAACTTTTGGGCCCTCAAGCGATTCGGAGATGCGCTCTTGGTCATCCCACGAATCAACACCCTCAATCTCTACGTTAAAGTGACGACTGCGAACAGTCAACCTTCCCTGCTCATTGGTACACTGACTCGTCTCGAGTACTGTCTCTTTGTAGCAGTTACTGGTGCCAGTCTATCGTACGCATTAGAAGATCACCAGAATCCAAACAACTGGTTCGTTGCCATGAAAATGGCAAGCATTTTCTTGTCATACACTGTTCTGCTTATCCATGCAGTCCTCTTGACATGTCTGGACAATGCGTATCGCTATGTTTACCCAGATGCTCCAAGTTCTGGTGGTTCTGATGGTGCAAGAGGTGTGAGTGGCTCTCGCTCGCCACCGTCCTCACAGGAAATCGTCGTTTCAAGGGCAGCTTCGCGAAGCAGCAGCAACGTAAATGGAGCAGGGGATTCTGCTCTCGTTGTGGCATTGATCGAGCCTTGAGAACATCATTCGAGATCTATATCAGTGTCAATTCAATCGGATATTGTAACGGCTAGTGTACATGTTGTAAAAAGTTATGCGGCGGTTACAAACTGTGCTCCCCGGCAAAATGTGAATGTCTGAACAGACTGTCCACCATGACGAGTATTGTTTGTTGTCAATCACTCTGCAGTTGCGTGATCCTTAACGTGCAAAGACGACGATTCCTCTGCGAAGAAATTCAAAATGTCGTAGGCCTCCACGTACACGTCGTGTGGCTCCTTGCGAGCATTCCCAGTAGGATTTTGCTCACAGTCAGCGTCCAGCAAAGATTGGAGTCGTTGCCGCAAGTCTTTCAAATGAAAGGAATGTCGAAGTCTTCGAAACTCTTCTGACTTTGTACTGCACCTGCCGATCTGAACAAGCGCCAGCCCCACAATCTCCAGATCACATTGCAAGCTAGGTGCCACATCCACAATAACCATTCCATTCTCTTGGATGGCCTGCAAAACAAACTCTCGATCATTTCTTAATTCCACATCCACCCTCCAAAATTCCTTCCAATTGTATTTCGCAATAGCCAAGGCAATTTCCTTGTTTGATTTGTGAGGACCAACGCATATGTTAATGGCCGTTCCGCCCTTCTTCAGCCACGGGATGTAAACCTCCTTTTGTGACCAAATTCTTGTGGAGTCTGGAATGAGGCCTTTGATGAAATCCAAATTTTCGCACAGTTCGATTGCCTTGCCGGTAATATCGGGATGACGGCGTAACACTTCAAATCTCACACTTGTTTGAAGGCCTTGGAGGATGACTACCACATTCGCAGCCGTGATCCCGTTTCGGACCAGGTCCACGGCTTGGGGCATCCTTTGACTAGCCCGGCTAATCCAATGACCATCCCTCCGAAGGATTGCTATCATCACTTTTGTATCATCCAACCAAACAGGTTCTGCCATTATTTGGTCATTGTCCCAATGATGCCCTAACAAGTTCAAATCGCCTCGTTGTGCAATAATGAGGGCAACCTCCCGACGTTGAGACGCCAGGTTGGGGAAATGTGCCAGTGCCTTGGCATGAATCTTTGTGTTGGAATTTGGAGAAGTGATTGCTTGTAAAGCCAAATCTTCTCTTTGTCGAATCGTATCCTCATCCAATTCCAGATAGATATGGGGTTTGAAGGGAATGAGTTGTTCGCATAACTCTGGATGATCCTGGAGGAGTTCTGGTGTAACCATGGTATCTGGGATTTCCTCTGGAGCAAGACCAGCCTGCAAGGCCGTTACCAAGAACTCCACGTCATGTTTCAAATATTCAGGAGCCATTTTCCAAATGACATTAACGGCTTTAGGAGACGACCGTGAAAGAGTCCTCATCATGAACTCTTGATCATTCAAGAGGGCTTGATGTGTTGGACCTGGAGGACACAACGATAATGCCCGGCCGTCCGATTTGCAGGCAAGACGAATCCAATCAGCATCTTCCCTCAAGTCCTGACTTGCAAACTGAAGTGCCATTCCGTCCGTTTGAATTGCTGCTCGGACGACTTCGGGATCACTTTGCAACTCGATCGAACACAATTGCAGAGCATTTGGGACTTTGCGACAAAAAGCCATCATCACAATCTTATCGCCAAAGAACTCTTTGGGCAACACAAAGGTTCGTTCTTGCTGCAGAGTGGCGAAATCATCTCGTTGACAAAAAGCCAAAACAATATCTCGATCTAACAAAAGATCTTGGGTAAACTGATCTTCCAAGTCCGATTTGGAAGGGAGACTGGACGCGTTTTGGAGCAAATCCAAGATTTGTGTCTTGCTCCAACGTTGCTCTGCCATTCTTCTATCTGCTGCTCTTCTATCAATAGATCGTTCTTGCTGAAGGTTGAATCAGCACGAAAGATAGGATGAAGAACTATCCAACCTGTAGTGCCGTGGACGACATGGGTTCAACAAGACAACAGACACCACAAAACCGAAACAACCTCACAACAATCTTGACACCACCCAACTACCAGTACCTGGTACCCTTATTATTGCTGAATCGCTCCGAACTCAAAAAGTGGCATAATAGGCGGGTGCACTTTGAAATACCTGAGCCCCATTTTAGACTGCTTCGACTCCATACTTCGAGCTCTCTTTACGAGCTGACCGGAACCACATTTTTTATTTGCAGGTTGCAGGTGTGTTCGGGAATGGTGAATGGGGGGGAACGTGCGGTAACAATATCTCACAACAATCCAAGAAGTTGACAAGGAAAACGAGAAGTCGCCCTTTTTATATTTCTGTCTTCTTGCTCCAAGCTCCTAATTCTACTATCGGTAGCAGTATGGGTGCAGAACAGCAAGGCCGATGCTGACGTTGACTCTTCACAGTTTGGGTGAGTGAGATAGAAGAATGATGAAACGAAAAGAATCCGCAAACCAGAACTGCACAGGAATACACTACTCAGACCGCCTTGATGTATCACATGATTGCATCCTGTCATAACTATTCTACCGCAGAAACAAACTGATTTACAATAACATGGATACAAGCAACTACTACACGACGGGTCATCAACATGAAATTCACCAGCCAACAACTGCAACAATGACAGGAGGGGCACCAAAACAGTCCAATCCTAAATTCATGACAGATTGTTCCTCTTCAGATGCACCACCAGAGAAAAGTGGTGCGAAGGACTATTTGGGTGTTAGCTCCGTCTTGTACCAACCAACGATTCGTCTCATCCAAACTTTGTCTGCTGGCGTGCATACCACAGCCACCAACTCCAGCCAAATATCCAACAACAAAGAGACTCGACCGAGTACAGATACATCGCACCCAACATCTTCTTCTTCTTGTGCGGATCGTTGGACGCATTGTATTCGTCAATTGCACGTTCCAATGGTAGAATTTCTGGTGCGCTTGGCACGTATCGCAGCCTACCACCCGAAACGTACCATATGTTTCATTGTTCCTTTTTCGTTACTCTTGGTTGCTCTTGGAATGATTACCAACTTCAATCTATGTGTCGACGAAGATGAGTTGTGGTCTCCTGTTGGAAGCTATCCCGTCGCACACTTTGATTGGATAAAGGGAGATTCGGGGTTTCCGCCATCTCCTCGTCATTTCACCCTTTCCATACATGCCAATGGTGACAATGTCGTGAGCCTACAAGGTGTGGATCGGCTCTTTATGGCTGCGAATACTGTGTTTCAAGACACACCTGGATACGACGATCTCTGTTTGGCAGGAACCGTTCCTCGGTCGGACGGTACCATGACATGTGCCGTTTCTTCGCCCACCACTTTTTGGAACCATTCCTTGGAGGTTTTCCAAGAACAGATTCAACAAGAGTATGATATCAACCTCGCCTTTTCGGCTTCCTTTTATCCCAATGGGGCTCCGGTGGATCATGAAGGCATTCTCGGCGATGTTGTGTTTGACCAAGACAACATTGTGCAATTTGCTCCCATCTATATCGTTCACATCGATTTGCCCCGACAAGATGATGAAACAGAAGCAGAAGAGTTTGAAACGTTGGCCATGGAGAATTTGGAACGACTGCGCAAGGAATGGAAAGAGGAAGCGGGCAACCCTTTCCGCCTCGAATACTTTGCCGAGCGATCATTTGCCGATGAATTCGGCCGAGCCATTCTAAAGGATATTCCATTGGTTCCCATTGTCTTTCTGGTCATGAGTATCTTTACTGCAATGGTGTTTTTCAAGCGCGATCCGGTACAATCGCGAACAGTTGTGGGCTTTGGCGCTGTCTGTAGTGTATTGTTGGCCATTATGGCTGGGTATGGACTCATGTTTGTTGCAGGAACTCCATTTACCTCCATGACACAAATCCTGCCTTTCAGTAAGTTTTCCATTGCTTGCTCTTGTGCTGCCAACTCAATACCCCTTGCATTTGCTTACCCATCTCCTTCACTTTCCTGCCACAGTCATGTTTGGAGTCGGTTTGGATGGTGCGTTTATTCTCACAGGAGCCTTCTTTCGCACGAACCACGCCAAGTCCACGGAAGCTCGGGTGGAAGACACGGTGCGAGATGTTGGCCTGAGTATTACCGTTACAACATTGACATCCGCCACAGCATTTGCATTGGGGTGTCTCTCCAGCATTCCAGCCGTTCGATGGCTTTGTCTCTATGCCTTTCCAACAATGCTTGTTTCGTTTGTATACCAATTCACATTTTTCATTGCCATCATGGTACTCGATGAGCGACGTGTAGCCAAGAACCGTCAGGATTGGTTGTGTTGTCTAACTGTGAAGCCCCATTCAATGCATAGTTTGGATCCCCATGCCATGGCCGACACGGACATAAGTGTGGGTGACTCTGAGTGCCAAGGTATGCATCACAGCGACGACGAGGAGGAGGCTAGTACCACGCCAGACGCCGACAGAGTAGAGGTCGATCTTGAAGCGCATGCACCGACGGCTCCCGAAGCTGGTCACAGACACAAGGGCAGACGAATCTCCCTTTTGCCGGAAGAGTCCAAGATCGATCGGTTCATGATGTGGTATGCAGAGAAACTACTCAAGAACACGACGGCGAAAGCAATTGTCGTTCTTGCGTTCCTTGGCTTTTTGGTCGGATGTGCTGTGAGTGCGTCTCGCCTCAAGCAGAGTTTTGACTACAGGGAAGTACTCCCTGATGACTCGGTAGGTTACCGCTGCAGAATTCCATCAACCTTGGGACATGACATCTCACATGATTAACGAACCTCCTTGTTTCCAACAGTACATTACTCCGCTATTTGACAGTCTTGAAGATTATTCTTCTCGTGGTGGAGCCATTGTGGACATATACTTTAGGGATGTGGACCAGTCTTCCAAAGAGATTCAACGACAGATGGAAGCATACGTGAACGATTTGGTTGCCTTGGAGGCTATCCCCAACCAACCTGCCTTTTTCTGGTTGCGGGATTTCCTTGTGTACCAAGAATCCCTGGGAGACACTGCATCGAATCGAACGTTTCACGAGCTGTTTCAAGAATTCTTTTATCACCCAAGGTACAATAGCATCTACTCGGAAGATATTGTGGTGGATGACTCTGGAGACATTTCCTCATCTCGAACGACCGTGTATATCAATGGTTTGGACTTTACGGTTGTGACAACGCAAATCGATGCCCTTTTGGATCAACGTGCTGTCACATTGTCTCAACCCATCAATGAAGGAACGAAAGAATGGGCCTTTTTTACCTTTTCGGATACGTATCTAATTTGGGAGTTCTACAGCATTGCTGTTGAGGAACTCATCCTGACAACGATTTTGAGCGTTGCGAGTGTGACGGTGTTGGGTACCCTGTTCATGCCCCATTGGTCCGCCGTTCTTTTCGTGGGACCACTCATATGTGTTCTCTATATTGACTTGTTGGGAGTCATTCAAATGGCAGGGCTTGCCGTGAACCCAGTCAGCTATGTATCCTTGGTGATGTCCATTGGACTCCTTGTGGACTTCATCGTCCACATTCTTCTTCGATATTACGAGGTTAAGGGCACCCGGTTTGAAAAAACAAAAGAGCTGTTGCGAACGATGGGGTCTTCTGTTCTGTTGGGAGGCCTTTCCACTTTTTTGGGAGTGATCCCTCTGGCTTTTTCGACGTCGAGTGCCTTTTTT
>BLYE01000109.1:0-45670 GCA_016586335.1 Nitzschia putrida | reverse complement strand
GGAAGAGAGAGAAAAGAAGAGATCCGCTGTGCCCAAGCGAGGCCTTAGCAGAGGAGGGAATCGAAGTAAGCTTGACTTTTCTGCCATGGAACTGGATTGTGGTACGGACGGGTCTACATCTAAGGCGACGCAAGATGAAGATAGCGAGGTTATCCAAGAGGCAATAGCCAAACTAGAACGGAAGTACCGGGAAGACGACAGCATGTCAGAGCTAACAGGCACAACAGAAAACGGAACAGCCAGGGACTTTTTTGTGTATAGGCAACCTGCCTTGAACCGTGCTACTTGGGAGACTGTTCCAAGGCCCTACTGGGAAGCTGCAATGAAAGACTATTCCGAAGTTAACTTTTGGTAACGCAAAAACAGCATTACCACAAACTACCACCT
This sequence comes from Nitzschia putrida, assembly GCA_016586335.1. Lineage (NCBI taxonomy): Eukaryota > Bacillariophyta > Bacillariophyceae > Bacillariales > Bacillariaceae > Nitzschia > Nitzschia putrida. The sequence goes on along the minus strand of BLYE01000109.1, from coordinate 45,283 downwards.
AGATTGTATTAGCAATTATGCACTGTAGGTTCCTGTGCTTCTTCCACATCCCCTGTCCATCCACCCCACGGTGCCAGTTGTGAAGGCGTTGAGTCAAGCAAGTCGATTCAAAAAGATACCGTGCACATCATGACTGCATCTCTGCCCATCATGAGAAGCCTGAGGTCTGAAGGGCAGATGTACGCCCGTAGGTTCAGTACATGATCCACCGTAGGTTGACAGCCCGGTATTCGCCCGGCCAAGGAAGAACGTGAGTTATGAGTAGTACGACATGACACAAAGCATTGAGAAAGGCTTGTCAGAGAGGCACCCACCACCGCCCATCCAGGTGTTCAACAGCTACCGTACCGCCTCTTGTATCTCTACAACGAGCACCATTACTAGAATACCAATGTCAATCACACTAGACGACATCAGTGCAGACCTTGTGCTTCACATCATTCAGTTTTTGAATGTCAGATCCAGTGGTCGATTTGCGCAGTGTTCGCAGAGGTATTACTACTTGGTTCACCAGTATCGAAAGATACGTGGACCCGAACTGATTGCTTCTTCCAGTTGGGACAAGTACTCGGGCACACAGCGGAATCTGAGGGATGTGGCTTTCGATCCTGTTGATCGCCTGCAGGCTCCTCCCAATCTCGTACTAGCGTTCAACACCTCTAGAGGAAGGATTCAGGAAGAGCTGCCTCATGCATTGCATCCTAGCACTGCCGTTCTCGGTGCTTGTGCGCAAAGCATTCAAGTCAACACTGGTGAAGACAATGTAGAGTTCAAATCCAATGCATCTGTCATGTTTGCCAGTTTCCCTGATGCCGAAATCTTGCCTTTTTGCTTCGAGGAAGGGCCCACGCTCCTGGAAGACATCGACAGCTTTCAATCCTGGCTCAAGGAAACCGAAAAGGCCAAGATCAATTCAGGTACCAAGCAGCACCGAGCGCCACATTGGAAAGCGGTCGTGGTCTATGCATGTGGCAATGGAGCAGCTTTCGTAGAGCGTTTCGTCATGTCTATGCAGCGCACACTTCCTCAGGCAGCCATTGTCGGAGGAATTTGTACGCAAGGCTTTGTCAGCACCCGCCAACGAACAATACACGAGCTTGAAAGGCTCTCAATTGAGCAGTTGAGAAACCTAGTTGACCAAGAGTTTGGTGGAGCTAACGGTCTGTCTTTTGTCGAGAAATCAGAACTCATTGAGCACGTCATCAATTTGCAAAAGGCGCAGCGACAGGCAGCACAAGGAAAAGTCAAAATTCACACTGCCGAAGACAGTGTGTTTGGAGTGGTTCTGGGTGGCGAAGCTCCTGTGCGTAGTGTTGTCACACGTGGTGTCAAGAGCACTACACAGGGTGATCCACAGGCCACTTCTCCCTACGTTGTCCGAGATGTCGCTCTTCAAAGGCCAGATGATCCCGATTTCATTTTCCAAGGGAATGAGGTGCATCCAATTCATATGATCCAAACTGTCTACAATAAGAGAACCAATGAGACGATCACGGCGGAGGAGATTTTGACCCGAATAGTAACCATGGCTGAGTTTATTGGCATCAAGAGAGATGACGAAGATGGTTTTGAGCTTCACATGCTCAGCCCCTATGGACAAATTGTTCAGTCACTATTGGTCATGACCGATGGTTCTGAGGAACAGCTTCGTTCACTGGAAGGGGCTGAGATTGATTTCTTCAGTCTCAATGGCGAGGCATGCTGTAAAGATATGGATGCCATGGTCAAGAAATTGAAGGAACAAACTCAAGGGGAAGAGATTCTGGGTGCTGTCATGTTCTCATGTACTGGAAGAGGGCCCCGCCGAGGCAACCTTATTCGTGAAGAAATGGCCGATGCCAGAAGATTTTCCAACATGTTTCCTGGTGTTCCATGTTTGGGCTTCTACGCTGGGGGTGAAGTTGGACCTCTGGCCTTGGCGGGCAACGAGCATGTCTTTCAAACTGGAAAGGCCACAGTGCAGGGGTTCACAGCAGTATTCTGTCTCTTTATTGTTCCAGTGAGGGAACGCTTTGACTACAGTCTCGATGATTGTCGCGCCAACGTGGTCAAGTTTATTCAAGAAAATCTCAAGTCAACATCCTCGAATTAGATCTCAATGCGGTTCACCAACACCCACCCATCACTTTGATCAAAGCAGAATACAACTTATCATATAACTATCCAGTTTATTGAATCCACCTCATCTCAGTCAGAACTCTGCGTCCAGGGTTTGGTAGTGATTTGCCAACGCGACACACTTTGTTCATCACGAATCACGACCGATGGAGCGGTATGATGGTATTGCCATACCTAGTTGATGGATGCAAATAGTCTTGGATTGGGGCTCTAGCTCTAGAGCATTGATACTCTACTCTACCTGCGCTATTTCACCGGTCGAAGATTGCAATGATTGTCGTCGTTCGTTGTCATTCTTGTCATCTGTTGTTGCAGGTATCGTTATCAACATCCAGGGAAACCATCTACCTCTAGTAAAAAGCCTCAACTTTAACCTAAAAAGGAGAACATCACCTATTACTGCGTGTACGTACCACTCTGTGGTAGGATGCCACCGGGTTTGCCACTGCAAATGCCCTACCTGTACAACGTTGTAGTTGAGGATGACCAAAAATGTCTCGATCCGGAAGTGTGGGTGTTTGTTGAAGCCCCTTTTCTAAAGTATGCCATCATTCAGACATGAAGGGCTATGCTTTATATCAGAATGTCAGACGCACTCAGGATTCCAAAATATCAGGCAATGCTGCAGGGACTGTTGAATCGATCGGGTTTCGGCATTTGGCAATATTCGATTAATGACTGCATCCTACAAGGAAGTCAACGGAACCTACAAAATGGTTTTTCGGTCATTCTGCCACCTTTGTCGTTTGTCACCGTTCAATGCAAAGTGGCCTTTTGCACCACCCCAAGAAAATTCTCGTCGCTTTTTTTCAAACACACAACAACACAAAGCAGCAGCAACAGTCATATTATTGAAAGGTCATCGCATTGTTAGATTTCAGAAAAGTAGAGAAAGGTATGCTGACACCTACGTTGACAATGAATCAACAGGTTGTCGATAGCCACTGCCTCAATGGCAAACTGTCGCTAGAGTCACCGAAGAGAGGGAGAGACAACCTTGATGAAGTCGATAGAAGCAATCCCACCAAGAAGCGACGCATGCGCAAGATTTCCTGGGATGATCGCTCTGAGGTTCACCTACAAACAAGCAGACACAAAGAGTTCAAGGACTACAACGAAGGGGAGATTTGGTACACGGTACGTTCGAGGTCAAAGTTGTCTCATATGTCTGCATGTTGTGATGGCATTTCCTCACTCGTTGTTGGCTGCTGTTTTCTTCTCCCTGTAGAGAAACGAGTACGAAGACTTTCTGTTGGATAGATTACGAACTGTTCAGTGCCTGCGAGCTTCTGGGGGGAACGAAAAGGCTTTGAACTCTGAGTTCTATTGCTTGCGGGGGTTGGAGCCTTTCCAAACGGTTAGTTCCACTGACGAGTTGCACTCTCAGCGCAGATTTCACCAGTCTACCATTATGATTGAGCAGATCCGCCAGACAACACTGGGACTGAGAGACCCAGAGAGGTTCCGAGTGATGGTGGGCCCTCACTCAGAGATGGCATTGAGAAGGGCACAGGAACTGGCAGCGCTGGATGAACACGAAGTGTATGGCCGTGTTTGTCGGCGACGTTCCTTGCTAACAGCACCTACCACTCCCAGCACTACTAGCATGGAAGAGTGCTACAAGGCCACCAAGCAGATATCCTCCCAAGCTCCCAGGAACGATCAACCAGCCATGCCATTATCAGAACGCGTGCTAAAGCTGCAAGAATGGAATGCTCAACGATTGGCAGACATCTACTCGCAACCAGGAAACAATCCTTTCCGTTTTCCGGTACGAAGGGATAGTTTGGTGGGGAACACCTCAGCGACGCGTCAGATGCTACGTAACACGATGGTGATGTCTAATCGCTTCCCTATTCGACGAGATAGCCTGATTGCTTCCGGATCTGGCGATTCCTCCAGGTTGTGAGCTGTGTTTATCCACAAAGACCTTGACTGTAACCTAGATTTTACATGAAGTTGTTTGTACTATCACTGCTACTTTCACCTTGGGTATCTTCCTGTTAGTAGCTAAGATGACACTGAACACTGTATAAATTACCCTTAGATTCCTTGCAGCCACAAGATGATTGCCTTGTAGTGCCATCCTTTTTGTCAGTTGTCTATCTTCAGTGGCAGAAGTCCCACATCATTGAGGTGTTTGATGATGTTTGTCTTCTCAAATGGAAACAGAAGTAGTGCCTTTATCACGGAATCGAACCGAAATTAGCGATAAAGTTCCGAGCGCATAGTGTATGGTGGCACGTGACGGCGTGCTGGGTTCGTGTCACGGGTGCAACTTCCGTGATTCCCGGTAAATCTATGGAAAGTGCTGATGTGGCATGCTGGAAAATTCGCCGAAGAAGTGCGGTGGACGAAGGTTAGACGCTACAAAGTGGTAGCTATAGAGTAGTGGTGCACAATTTATTGGTTAACAACACAAACAAACAATCTCCACACCATCGAGTGGTACTCGTACAAGAAGAACACCAGCCGCTACGGTGGTTGTCTGCAGCACTTGCTAGGATGCTCATCCTTCTGCCATGAAAAGGCGCGAGGGAACTTCACAGCTCACAAACTCTTTGCCTTGGATTTGGGTTTCCAAAATGTGTCGCGGAACCCGTAGCATCGATAATGCAACAGGGCTGCCTCAAGAAACAACAACGCGAGGAATACGACAGTGATAACTCCCATCGCCCGGCGGCCATGAGAAAAAGGGGCAAAGCCTAGTACACGTCCAACAACGTTACCTTCGGACAAAATGCAAGAAGCCAAATCGTAACAGTGGGCTTCTTCGGCGTACTTCTCGTCATGGAAGATGTTAAGGGATGCCCCCGATAAAGCCCAAAAATTCAGTGACAACAGGAAAAGAAATTGCAGCGAATCTGGAAACTTGTAGGTGGCAACAAATGCACTGCTAAAAACAGCATTGGTCAAGAGAACTGCAGCGTATATCTTCATGTTCGGACCATAGTCACCGTTGAAAGAAACTGACAAAACTCTTCCAAACTGCAAAGCAGTCAACAGATGCAACGTTCCAAAGAGAATTTGGTTGGGGAACGTGCTGAAGTCCCATCCAAGAATGCCGTACAAGAAGAAATACCCGATCACCGAGGAAATAAATGGCACTGGAAAGGTAAAAAGAGATGTGGCCAACTGAAATGCCAGGGGTGAAATCCTCTTGTCCATCATTTCGAATCTATGGGAAAGCCATAGCTGATTATACCCAAACACCTTGTGAGTGAAAAGAAATGTGGGCGTCGCAATAATGGCGGCAGAAGCAAGTAATATCTGTATAGGGGAGTCCTTGTGTGGAACTAATACCCCTCCCATCACCGTGAGTGCCAATACGTTTGTGAGCCCGTCACTCGCTTCGAGACCATTTTGCGCTTGGATACGTTGGGCCAATGGCCTGACTTGTCGGAGTTGCATTGTGAGCGACTGGTACAGCATAACTTGGCCATGTTCAATGTCTTCTTGTCTCTCTACGCTTCCATTTGCTAGGGCATCTGATTGGATACGGTCCCTGGATTCTGAAGTTCCTGAGGATTCCAACAACTTGTGTTCAGGGCTCCCATGAACCTCCTCCTCCTCCTCTTCTTCTTTGATTGCTTCGACGATAGCACTCACATTTAACCCAAACCCAGTACTTGTTCGGGATGAGCTACGAGTGCTGTGGGAGCCTCTTCGTTCCACGGAAACATGTCGCTTTGAGATTCCCAAAGCAGCACCTGAATCTTGGTCAAAATCAAAGTCTGCAATTTCATCCAGAACGACACTAGATAAAAAACTCCGTCTTGATGATCCGTGGCTCAGGGACTTTTTCACAGTCTCTTCGAAGCTACCAACAAGGTAGGTATCAATAGTCCGCGCAGTTTTGTGTGGATCATCGACAAGTTGGTCAACAACGACTTTTCCAGCATTTAGAATGACAATCTTGTCGAAATAAGCAAGAAGCTCAACTGATGGTTGATGCACTGTAACAACAATTGCACAATCGTGGAGCTTCGTCAGGCTGTGAAGAGCGGACATCACTTGCATGCTGGAAACACTATCCAACCCACTGAGAGGTTCGTCAAGAAGTAGCAGCCTCAAATCACGCAAAAGCAATGCCGCAATTGCAAGGATACGTCTTTGGCCGCCACTTAGATTGATGACTTGTGTTTCAAAAAATGGGTTCAGTCCTTCTTCCCTTCCTGCAGTTTCTCCCCGACTGAAAAGTTCTTGCGATAGTCCATACAGGGCGTCTAACCTTTCGGGGGAGGCATTGTATATGGTGGCCGTCAGGAGAAGATATTCTGCTGGATACAAACTTCCAAATGCAACTACTGGATCTTCTTGACAGAGGAAAGCTTTCGATATTGAATTGAGATAGGATTCCCCATTTTCGATTGACACGTCGAGGTAGGATTGACGGTTTTCACTTAATACCTTCAACAGAGTGCTTTTACCACTCCCAGAGCGTCCAACAATTCCTGTGACAGTGCCCGGAACGAGGCTCAGTTCAACATTTTGTAGGAGTTTTTTGTTTGTTTCTTTGGTTGTAACATTAATTCCTTGGAGATGGATCGACGTCTCTACCTTCGACGAGCCGGGATCGTCTATCTTTTGGAGAGACGGCTTGGCTTCCTTTTCATAGGCCTTGATTAAGGTCGATGAACTCGGCGTGTACCTCAGCAGTGCTGATGCGATGATCATCAGTGCAAGCAGGATGTACCAAGCTGTTGTAAATGCCACCGGGACAGGGACGTACGTATCAACAACCTCAATGGCTGATTGACAGGTTGGATGTTCATGAATGTCGGAATTGCCGTATTCCAGACAGTTAGGGCCGTGACAACTATCCAGGCGGAGATCCAAAGGTGATTCGATGTCAATGACCTCTGTGCCACTAATAAAACCTCGAATTGTGTTGTGAATCGATTGTCCTCTGAACCTAATGTTGTTCCAGGTGTTGATCGTTCTCCAGACTCTGATTTCTATATTGAAGTCAAACGTTTGAGCAGGGGCTTGTCCAGTAGAATCGCATAGGATATCAAAATCCTCAAAATCTAGGTTTGCGTGCTGGCAACCCAATTGAATGATTTCCAGCGATGGCACCAAATAAGTATGAAAAGAGCAAGAAGTCATGACCCAAAGAAAACGACCTTGAAATTCCCCACCTTGATCCCAGACCAGGTCATTCGTTGCAGCCAATGTTTCACGCGCACGGGCTTTTCTTGCGCCACCAGTTTCCATCATGCTCCTGAATTCATCCAATTGCTCTTCCGATGTAGAATCCCCAAATAAGGAGTCGCTGGTTCCTTGCAAGAAGCCAGTCCCTCCCGCCAATGACAATGGATCATACGCAGAGTCCAAAACCAGCAGTTTCTCAACTGCAACCGGTGATACAGAACTGCTGTTGGTGGTGGCCCGACTGTCCAAAACAAAACTAGCCAATCCCTCCATATCATGCCGGATCAAACAATGCGACGAGAGGCAACACGGCAATTCAGAAACGCCTTCGTACAGACGAGAGATCCTACCGGAAGGGTTGCAGAGTGGAAAATCGGAAAGGTCAACATACGTTTCCATTGCTTCCTTGAAGTCTTTGTCTTCATATACATCATCACTCAATACACTAGGCGAATCAAGGATGAAAGCAAGGTTCTCCGCCCCAACGTTGTTGACGGCTTCTCGGACGTGGGGAATGTGATTCATTAGGCCAAGTCCTCCAGCACTGACACCAACAAACACGACGTTTTCAAGCATGGAGGTGGAATTGTCTATCCCTGCTGAATGGTTGGAATTCGATTGGAGATATTGACTGCGTGCCAGTGATACTTGTTGCACCCAATAGTCCAAGGCAACCTGAAAGTTTTCAGCCCCAGCATGGGTGAAATTACCAACTTTGCCCTTTTTAACATCCCCCAGGAAGAAATCACGAGAGCAGTACGGAACCATCCATTTGGTGTAGTTGTGCAATGATGGATTGACTATTGGATCGTTCGACACGATCGTGTGGCCTTGAAGTGTCCGAGGGTTGTAGGACGTCGTGAAAAGGAAAGGAAGTTCAGCAAAATCTTTGATACAATCGTCAGGATTCGCACAGGATCCACCGCCCATAAAGACAACAATATGATCCCTGCTTTCGAAAAGTGATGGGGTGGGGTCGTCTTCCACGTAAATACCGAAAGGAGAACCATCTGCGCAAATGCCACCTTCGACTTCTTGAAGAGTGAGGGTGGCCTTCACTGTGTTTGTGGCCACCCCAACGAGGAATACTAAAAAACAGAGCAACAATGAGTGTGGATGCATTGCGATGGATGTGGCAATGGGACACAGAGGTAGGAGTTAAAAAGTGCAGCTTCAAGAACAAATAAATGATAGTGATTGCAGCAGATCAACGAATCTGGCGCTCCGTATGTCCTATGCCTCGCTTGCTGTAGAAAATAAACAACAGCCACCACCACCACCGACGACGCGCCCAAAATCGTTTGTTGCGGCTGGTGGTGGTGTATTATTACTAGGTAATATATTAGGTGTTGTTGTTAATGATCACGAGACAAGACGACGTCGAGACTGCATCTCGTGCTATCATTTGCATTAACTAACTTTGTCCTTTCTATGTCATGGGGACAATCATTGAACATGATGGATGGCAGAAGCAGACCAAAAATCACCATCATTCATCATGTTGTTGTTCTTGGGATCTCATCAAGGTCATTTTCTTAGTTTTTTAATCGAAAGATGCGAGACTGTTTTGTTGTTCTTCCATTATCAAGGTCCGGCATTCGGCATTCTCAAGAGGGGTATACTGATTGTGCCGGGACATACAGACAAAACTAAGTCTATGAAAAATGGAGATAGTTACCGTACGACTACGGTTTGCAGTCAGTAGCGATAGGCTAGTTTAGTGACTGTAGCAATGGCAGAGTTCGCAATGTCCTTTATAACCCACCTAGGGCGGTGGATGTTCATATCCAAAGGCATTCATCATGGTCGAATCTAGGGCTTCTATCGATGCCTCATAGTCCAAATCAGACATGCCAGCCTTGGGTTGATAAGGTTTGGAATATTTCTGCCAGGCCGCCACAATCCCCGTCGATGTATCGTGGCCTGGACTGTCGGCCTTGGCCGATCCTTCCATGACAGCAAAAGGAGCATCAGTCCGTAGCTCTCCTCCGGCACATTCACAAACGATGCGAGTCGTCTCGACTGGATAAAACACCAAATCTTCCATGCGTACTACAATCCAAGGAAATGTCGTAGAATCTCGAATGTAACCTGCATACCAATCGTTCCAGAGGTGTGCCAGACTCTGATGCGAATCTTCGCCAGCACCATATTTGACAGAGACTTCATTCCAGGATTGATCGCCTTGAGCGTCTTTGATGTAGGGACAAAACTCTTGTCTTCTCGGGTGCTTCCATTTGGCTGTATAACTATTCTTGCACATACTCCGATACCACGTATATGGATTTCGAATGGTAACGACAGGAAGTACATAGTCTTTGTTGATATCGCTAGCTTTGGTGGTATGATGAGCCTCTCTAAAATGCGCCGGTGTATGTTTCCCCCAAGGTACTTGCCAACGCATCCCGTACTTTTCTTTGGATTGACGGGGACCTGCCGCCTGACGACGTTCCGGTATTTCACAGTTCTGTTTGAGGAGATGTGTGACGAGGTTGGTTCCAGTATTGAACATGCCCGCCGCTCCCAACATGCGCTCCAACGGAGGAACCTTTTCTCGGAAGACTGGACAATTGTCCAAACCCACCACATATGGATGTGAGCCAATAACTTGTTGGACCTGCTTCCAACTTGGCAGTTGAGCTTCCAGTTCTGCCGTCCAATTGAGACCAGCCAACTGAAAGACCGATCGAATGTATTCCTGGCCTTGTTCATCTGTCATTTCTGTCATGGAAGATTGTGACAGTGACAGCGAATGTGACTGTGACTGTGAAATGTTCTCATTACCATGCCAACTGTTTGTGTGATGAAAAGAACGCTCAGGGAATTGCAAAGACTGGTCGACAGGGAAAAAGACCAACAAATTGACGGAAATGGAAACGACTGCAATGGCCAACAAAAGTCTGGGCAGCAGTGGCGTGGTACTCGTACTCCGAGGAATTGCCTTGCTACTACTGCCAAAGTCTATTGACATAATATTCCACCGATAAGGTTGGATGATGTTGTGAGTGTGGGATACCGTTGGTCGGATCAAGCTAGCAAGTAGTAGAAGGAATGGTGTAAATAACTGAACCTTGCTTGAGTCATGCGTTGGTCATTGGCAAGGGTATTGTTGATTCCGGTGAGTCAAGAATAGTACTACTACGTTTACACATAATATGTTTGGGACTTCTATATGAGTATTATTTGCAATCAAGTAGAGCGAGGTTTGCTCTCTAGAAGGCAGTGCTCTCGAGGGAACTTGGGAGGAGTGATGAAAATATATTGTTCTGCTACGAACTACTGAAATCCCAATAATCCTTATTTTCTCTTCGATGGCTATGTTGCTACCCAAAACTTCAGAATCTACAAGCTTGGAATTCTCACAGGCAAGAAGCAACGCCTGCGGCCGCATGCCAGACATCATGTCACTTGTTGCGTACCTATGATTGGTGACAACCATCATGTCGAACACAACTGCGACATGTAATCTTGCCAATAGAGGGTGCCACGTAGTCGAACGCCATGGAGATTCGCATGTCTAATCTATTCCCACTAAAACCGCTCAAGAGAAGAGGCATTTGTTCTTCCAATGCTGCTGTTGACACGTCTCACTACATTACCCCACTACCGGTAGAGTAGTTAGTAGGTAGTATCATCGCATAACACTGTGTAAATCGCAGAACAACCTACAAGTATAAGCATAGATGTATTGATCTACAAGAACAAGTTCCTAGATTTAGTTGTAGTAATCGCAAAGGACCCATTCTGAACCATCCATATCCTCATCTAGCTCGACAAGCCTGGTACTGTTAGCCAGAATGGAGTCTTCATTGGAAATGGCAATCCAATCGTGGTGCGAGTTGGACCATCGATCTCTTATCCTCCATTCTTCCAAGAGGAAGCGTTGCATGAGCTGACCATGAACGACCTGCAAGTGCTTGCGGTGCTGTTCTTTGGCCTCGGCGTACTCTTGTAGCTCGCGAATCACCAATTGTTTGAAGCCTTCCAACTCGAGAATCTCATGGCGATCCTCCAGTTCTTGTATGCAGGCATCAAACTTTCGATAATATTCTTGTAGATCCAAAAGAGTGGAATTCAGGCGCCACGTTCTCTTGAGTGGTTGGGTGGTGGTGGCGGTGGTGGCGGTGGTGATAGTTATGGATTTGGGAGGTGAAGTGGCGCGTTGAATCTGACGGCGAACCAAGGCAACGAAGAATTCTTCCTTGAGAGCCTGCTTTTGTGCTTGTCTTGCCTCTCGGTCCGCTAACACTTGCTCCAGTTGTAATAGCATTAATAGCTTGTTTTTGTTTTGTGCGTGACGTTGTTCCAATATCTTGTCCTCGTCATTAATGGCGGAATTACTACCAGCTGCTGTAGCAATAGTACCGGTAGTTGCAGTTGTTGTAGCGGTGGAATTCACATATGGCGCATCATCAAACTTGTTTGTTCTGGTGTCGATGTAGGCATTGTTAGCTTCCTTGTTGTTGTAGGAGTGGAATCGACCAGTGTCAACATTCCAATGGAGAGAAACGCGAACATGATTCCACATGGCCGCAGTGCTGCTACTCCAAGTGGTGTTGGTGACATGGAGCGGCGTCCGCGTTGTGGATGGACTGCTGCTAGGCGAATGCTGTGAACTACTAAAGAAATTCAGGCTTGTTGCGGTGCTAGGAGTAGTGGTTGAGCAGAACTTGGCTGCTTGTGAAATTGCTGAGCTCATGGTTGGAGAGATGTTTCTAGAAGAAGAAGTTCGTGTTGTTGTGGTTGTTGGAATAATCGTCGTTGTACTTCCCCCGGCTGGCGAGGAAGGAAATCGTAGGGCGGAATACATCCTTGACAGAAAATGTGTGTTTGTTCTGTCGCAGGCTTGTTCTCACCGAACCCCGTGTCTCACTTCGTCTACGTCGTTCCCATCCGCCCTGCAGGTTCGTCGTACGTACGATTCCCACGCAGAATTCTACCAGTCTGTTCCAAACCCGTCAAAACATCGAACGAAAAAATGACGCCACGAAGCACGTCTCAAATGGCGAAACTTATCGAAGAAAACGTCACCATAGGTACATACACGTGGTAGGAATTCCGACTTACTGGACTGTCTCGTGGCATCTCCCCCATGAAGCTTGTGACCACTACAACTACTACCTATTCCCATTCCCCATTGCATGATTGGCACATTTCACAAATAATGTCATTTGGTGTTTGTAACAGCATCCGTCCGAGATGTTGTTGCACGTTTCTCTTGTTGCTGAATTTCCTGACTTGGGTTCCAATTCTTTCTTCTAGGTTTCCATTTACACAAGTGACGCGATGGAGATCATTTCGCCATTTGTCTTCTCCTCCTCTGACGTTGACGTCCACCGATGCAGCAGATATCGCTGCTACCGGTAGCCCTCTGACCATCCAGAACCCTTGGTCTATTCCTGCCATCTCGAAACAGCAGGGCTCTTTGTTCATTCAACAAAGTCCAGACGATCCGGATACTCTTTGGCTTCAAATTAGACACAAAGTGACGAATGACACAGGCACCAATCTGGTCCCAACCGAGGACGACATGGTTGCAACGACTGCAACATTTCGTGTTCGAGCGTCTTCGATAGTTGCAGGTGAGTGTTCTATTGAACCTGCCACACCTCCACGGACGTTATCCAATTGGATGCCCGTTCAGGGAATATTAGGATACTATCCTCTCGCTTCGGGAAGTTTATGGGTCTTTCTGAATGCCTCCGAAGCTGTTTATTCGTCGCCTTCCCTCCAGCTACATGATCCGTCGTCATGGTGGCAAATTCGGAAAGTTTCCCAGGTGTCCTGGGTTCACTTGACCAGTCCGTCCTTGACCAAGGATACAACTTCCTGGTTAGCGGAGCAAGAACGACGACAACGTCGGTTGCTACAACAGGCCTGGAACGATCATGTCTTTTATTTCTCCCTTGGAAGTGTCGATATGACGCAAACCCTTCAAGCATCCGTTACGGGTCACGCCAACAACCGTACTACGACAGATACACGGTTTGTTTGGAATCAAGTGGCCATGGACCCGATTGCCAGGCAGTGTCAAGAAAACATGCAACAACATCACAACGTTCATGATGCATCTGATGCATCTGACGGTTGGAAGTCGCTACAAAGGCATCTCCTTCCAATTACGTCTGCCTTTGTTGGTGTACAGGCCAACGTGTCATTGTCTAATTCCACCACGGAGGCCTCCAATATCGCCTACGATCATTTGCTCATATCCAGACGGAATCGATTCCGAGCCGGCACACGTTTTACTCGGCGAGGTGCGGATGCCACGGGCGCCGTTGCCAATTTTGTAGAAACTGAAGTCTGCACATTGATCCATCAAAACAAAATCCTCCAACATGCTCTCAGTCATGTACAAATTCGTGGCTCCATTCCTTTGCGTTGGTCCAGTCCCACCGATGTTCAAGCCTATCGTCCCAGAGTTCTCATGGGTCTGGATCCTCTAGCCCAAGCGCGAGCTGTTCGTCGTCACTTGGTGGACCTTTCGCAACACTATGTTCTTCCTACATCCCGGCAACAAAACCTCGCAGAGGCAGCTCCCTCGCAACGGAAACTTGTATTTGTCAATTTGATTGACAAAAAGAAAGATCAAGGTAGATTGGGAAGAGCAATGGATCAAGTGCTGAAAGCCGTTATGGATGTTCCATGGACTGCGTCCAACTCTAGTGCCCAACAGAGCTTCGTTGAGACTTTTCTCTCGAATGCACGTTCCATTCAACATGTTTGGTTTGACTTTCATGCCGAACTGAAATCGAATCGATGGGATAGATTGACTGGATTGCTACAGGAGTTGGAACCCACCTTGGACGAGCAGGGATTCTTTTGGGCACAACCCACCTCGGCGGTTTCCAAACGTCATGCCGGCGATGGTGCTACTCCAGATGCTTTGATCCTGCACAAAATGCAATCGTCCGTGATTCGAACCAACTGCATGGATTGTTTGGATCGCACCAATGTGGTTCAAAGCATGTTGGGACGGTATTTGTTGGTCCATCAGCTCCTAGAAGTTTCAAGTAAGTGGAAAGAGATGCAGAACGAGTTGCCGAAGGACAGCAACTATACCGCACTGTTCGAGGCGAATCCTTTGACCATTCCTTGGAGTGAGGGGGAGACTTCCCATCGGACGCTTTGGGCGGACAATGCCGACGAAATATCCCGTTTGTACGCGGGTACGCGAGCTCTGAAGGGAGATTTTACAAGAACTGGACAACGAACCAAAAAGGGAGCCATGGACGATGGTTTGAATTCCTTGCAACGCTATTATCTCAACAATTTTCAAGATGCCGATCGCCAAGAGGGAATTGATCTGATGGTTGGCCACATTCCGTTTATTATGGAAAATTCCGAGTCTGTTAGTGTCCCCTCGGAATATATTGGTAGTGGTAGTGATGGTGACGGAACCATGGAATTTCCCAATCTGTCCTGGTTGCCAAGAGAAATGCAGCTTCAAATTCGACAAGGACTGGCATTGCTCATGGGAAGTGAATCGGATCGACGCATCGACTATACAGGTGAAAAACTCCAGGACATGCGTCAGCGACTACTATCTCATCAACCATGGTGGTGTCCCGAGTACTCGTATACCGCAACTTCCAAGGGAAGTGCGTCTGTAAAAACAAAGCTGGATCAGGAGGAAAGGGAAGGATCGCCTCTGCGCTCGTTAGAGTTGGTGGCATGGACACTGCTGGCACTTCGAGCTCCCGAAAGTGTTGCCAAGTATGTATTGGCCATTCTAGGCCTTGTTTGGTTCCCTGACGTTTTGCTCTAACAGGCGGTCGGTGTGATGATGGTAGCTGAATCCTCTTCCTCCCTATATGCTAAAGAGTAGAGTTGATTCATGCGACTGTATCACCGTTATCTCCAAGTATTTTGTTGTCGCAACGACGTCACTCTCTGTCTCCACGCGGAAGCACATCCCGAGGGAGGCACCCAGAGCCACAAGATCCGTCCGCTATCCGCGTCGTTCATCCTTCGTAGGAAAGTCGTTATTAGTTGCCATTGACAACAAGAAAGTAGTACTGTACTTGTTCTTGGTAAAAAGAATATCAAACCAAGTGCAATCAAAGGAATAGTAGAAACATCATGTCGTCTCTTCCTCCAGCTTTGAACTTTGCTGAAACAGAAGAAGAAATTGTCAAGAAATGGCAAGAGGAAGATTCTTTCCGTCGTCAGAATCAACTCAGTTTGGAACGTGGAGATGAAGTACGTGATTGATTGTAGTATTGATTGTAGTATTCATTTTTGTTGGATTGTCTTGGGCGATAACGTGTTGTCTCACCATCACCACCACTGTCATCCCTGTCGATGCACAGGAGTACACGTTCTACGATGGACCTCCATTTGCTACTGGACTGCCTCACTATGGGCACATTTTGGCAGGAACCATCAAAGATACAGTGACGCGATATGCCGCCATGACAGGAAAGCGTGTGGATCGTCGCGCTGGTTGGGATTGTCACGGACTTCCTGTGGAGTATGAGATTGACCAGAAACTCAACATTACGCACCGCGATCAAGTCTTGGCCATGGGAATTGACAAGTACAACGAGACCTGCCGAGGAATTGTCACCCGCTACACCAAGGAATGGGAGACCACCATCACTCGCTTGGGACGTTGGATTGACTTTGAGAATGACTACAAGACCATGGATCCTTCCTTTATGGAGAGTGTCTGGTGGGTCTTTTCTCAACTCTTTGAAAAGAACCTAGTCTACCAAGGGTTCAAGGTCATGCCTTACTCGACCGGGTGTGCTACTCCCCTTTCCAACTTTGAGGCTGGTTTGAACTACAAGGAGGTTCGCGACCCTGCTGTCGTTGTTAGTTTCCCCATTATTGGAGAAGAGGGTATCAACTTTGTGGCTTGGACCACCACCCCTTGGACTCTTCCATCCAACATTGCTTTGTGTGTCAACGCGGAAATGGCCTATGTGCAGATTTTGGATAAGAAATCGGGAAATGTTTACATCCTTGCCAAGTCCCGATTGCCCCAACTCTACCCTATCATGAACAACTCCAAGAAGTGGAAGCCTGCTATGCAAGACGAGCTTTTCGAGATTCAAAAGACCATGACTGGAAAGGATTTGGTTGGAAAGAGATACAAACCCTTGTTTGAGTTCTTTGTCAATGACGAGTTTGTCCACCAGGAGTATTTCCGCGTTGTCTGTGACCCATATGTCACCGATGATGCCGGTACAGGAGTGGTCCATCAAGCTGCTGCCTTTGGAGAGGACGATCACCGCGTCTGTATGGCCAACGGAGTCATCAAGAAAGGAGACAAGATTCCTTGCCCCGTAGACAGTAACGGTCTCTTCACTGAACCTGTCACTCCACTCATTGGAACACATGTCAAACAATCCGATGATACCTTGATTGCCATGATCAAGGAGATGGGACGTTTGGTACAAAAGGATAATATTCTTCACTCTTACCCTTTCTGCTGGCGTTCCGATACTCCTTTGATCTACCGAACCATTCCTTCTTGGTTCGTCAAGGTCGAAGAAATCAGGGATCAAATCGTTGAGAACAACAAGCAAACCTACTGGGTTCCTTCCCACGTCGGAGAAGTCCGTTTCCACAACTGGCTCAAGGATGCCAGAGATTGGGCTGTTTCTCGAAACCGTTTCTGGGGTACTCCCTTGCCCATCTGGGCCAATGAGGACTTGAGTGAAGTTGTCTGTATTGGAAGTATCGCTCAATTGGAGGAGTTGTCTGGAGTCCGTGTGGAGGATCTTCACCGTGAGACCGTCGACAAGGTCGAAATCCCATCCAAGATGAACCCTGGAACTACCTTGAAGCGTATCGATGAGGTTTTCGATTGTTGGTTCGAGTCTGGAAGTATGCCTTATGCTCAAAAGCACTACCCCTTTGAGAACAAGGAGGCTTTCGAGAATGGTTTCCCTGCCGATTTCATTGCCGAAGGTTTGGATCAAACCCGTGGATGGTTCTACACCCTCATGGTTTTGTCCACCGCTTTGTTCGGCAAGCCTGCCATGAAGAACCTCATTGTCAACGGTTTGGTTTTGGCCGCCGATGGAAAGAAAATGTCCAAGCGTCTCAAGAACTACCCCGATCCTACCCTTGTCATCAACAAATACGGAGCCGATGCCTTGCGTATGTACTTGATCAATTCCCCTGTCGTGCGTGCGGAAGAACTCAAGTTCCGTGAGGAAGGTGTCCTTGGAGTTGTCAAGGAAGTTTTCTTGCCTTGGTACAACGCCTTCAGGTTTTTCCTCCAAAACGTCGAGCGATGGGAGGGAGGAACCCGCAAGTTTGTCCCTTCGGTCGACAAGGTCAAGTCTACCACCAACGCTACGGATATTTGGATTTCGGCTGCTACACAAGAGCTTATCAAATATGTTCACGATGAAATGGCTGCCTACCGTCTCTACACTGTCATGCCTGCTTTGGTCCAATACGTTACTCAATTGACCAACTGGTATGTCCGTCTTAACCGTGACCGCCTCAAGGGTCTCGAGGGAGAGGATTCCGACGCCGAGGCTGAAATGGGTCTTCAAGTCCTCTACGATGTTTTGTTGGATGTTACTATCATCATGGGTCCTTTCACTCCTTTCATTTCCGAATTCTTCTACCAACACCTCCGAAAGCTTCAACCTTCGTACGCCGAGGCTGCCAACGGTGGGGGCAACAGCAACCCTGTCATGCCTGGAAAGAGTGATTCGGTGCACTTCTTGCGACTCCCAGAGTATGACGAGAGTCGCCTCAACCACGACGCCGTCGAGGCCATGGAAGCTCTCCAAGCTGTTGTTGAACAAGGACGTAATGCTCGTGAAAAGCGAAACATCAGTCTCCGAACGCCCGTCAAGCAAGTTGTTGCTATCATTCGAAACCCCAGCAAGAATGTCGTCGATGGTATTACTGGCCCATTGAAGAAGTACATTTTGTCCGAGTTGAATGCCTGGGACTTTATTGTTGTTCCCAAGGAAGACCAACATGATTGGGTTACATTGTCTTTGGCTCCCGAGTTCAAGGTTCTTGGAAAGAAACTTGGAAAGAAGATGAAGGCTGTCCAAAGTGCCATCAACAAGCTATCTCACGACGAAGCTGTCAAGGTGTTGGAGGATGGCAAGGTCGAGATCGAAGGTGTCGAACTCGACGCCAAGACGGAGCTTGTGTCCAAGTTGGCCTTCTCCAAGGAGGGCGACAACTGGGAGTCCACTCCTTCGGCTGATGGAGCTTGTGTCATTGCTTTGGACTGCACTCAAGACGAAGCCATTATTTCTTCTGGAATGTCTCGTGAGCTCATCAACCATATTCAACAACTCCGAAAGGCTGCTGGTCTCGACTTGAAGGATGTCGTTGAAGTTTTCTTCCATGAGGAGGAAGGAATCACTTCCACCGAGGACGCTGTTGCTCTCAATGTTGAAATGTTGGATACCAAGTTCCGTGGATCCGTTCCCATGCCTGAGCGTTTGTCTCCCAGCTGGAAGGTTCCTCTCAAGAGCGACACTGTGGACGTCGGAGGTTCGATGGTCACTGTTTCTGTCTGCCGCCCAGCTGTCGCTGTAAAGGATGATATGGAGGAGGCTGTTAAGAATGTGTTTGCCACCAAGGAAACCACCGAGTTCACAGCTGGCCAGATTTACAAGGTCACTGTGGACGGCAAGGAGTATGAACTCAAGGAGGGCGAAGACTTCTGGCTCAGCACATATGCCAAGGCCAAGGCAACCAATGCCGTGACATGGTTGGCTTAAATTGGCTACTAGTACTCGTAGTAGTCAGATTGAAAGAATGATAAACCAAATTGTTTGTTTCACTTGCTAGACTACCGGTTGTAGCTTGTAGCTAGGGATGCACAGGTTTAATGGCATGGGTAGTACCGTACCGCACTGTAGCGATCGACCCCTCCGAGCGACAACGGAGTCGGAAGATTCATGCGACCGTCTTGCCATGACTCAAAAGGTCATTGTAATCAGGCCGATGATTGGCTCCAATACGTCACAACGCTGACAAACACACTTGGTTGTGGTTCATCGTTTTCTCCTCCCCTCATTCCTTTGCCATTCCTTCCGTTTTATTCCCACTTTTTTACTCGGTTGTACTACCTACTCCAAAGGAACTGACACTATGTTTGGCTGTGACTGCATGACATGCGGCCTAGGTCGTTGTTTGGGTGCGAGAGTGACGTTGCACTGGACTTTTTGGTGTAATTTCATCATTCAAATGGTATTTGCTGTGATATTCAACGCTTCGTCATGGCAGTATTTGCTATTGACGGCAGTTGTCTGGGGTCCATCTTGTTTCTTGATCTTGCTTTGTCATGAAATGGGTCATATCACTTTTACCCGCTGTCAGAAAGGATCCTACCACTTCACTATGCTTTGGCCTATTGGAGGATTCAACGATTGTACAATTCCCAACGGAACTTTCCTTCAGGAGTTTATCGTTGCGCTGGGAGGTCCCTTGATGCAGATTCCCCTTTTCTTCTTGTGGATTTTGGTTTTGGGTCTAGCTGGAGATGACGGTGTCAAGACTTATTCCATGGGTTCTGTAGAAGATGTTGAAGGAGGCGGTGCAAGTGCCTTTTTTGCCCAGCTTGCCAAGAAGTCCTTGGATATCAATCTTATGGTCTTTGGCCTCAACATGTTTATTCCAGCGTATCCAATGGATGCTGCCAGTATGGTGGCTGCCATTTGCGGTTATTTTGGGCTTTCTATCACTTCGACTGCATGGGCTCTGGTAATCATCGGGGGAATTCTCGGAGGAGGTTGCACAGCTATTGGGATCATTTATTTGTTGAAAGGGGATGGTCCAGGCGTATTCTTGCTCATGATGGGCCTCTATGTTTTGTACACTAGCTGGGAGATGTACAAGACAATCCAAGGAGGTTCGGTTCACAATCACCCAATTTTCAAGCCTGACTGCTACAAGAACATCACAAGTCGACAAACGAATTTGTCTGGGGCAAACAACCCACCACCTCGCCGAGGTCGACCAACTAATGATGACATTGAAACAGGCACACCTCCAGCAAAGAAGCCAGTTAAAAAGGGTGCAGGGACTGCGCCTCCCAAGACAAAGGCAGCCAAACAACCTCCCAAGGAAGGTGGTTCTGCCCCTAAAGCAGCCACGAAAAAGAAAGGGGCACCCAAGAAGGAATCCACTGGAAAAGCTCCCAAAAAGGCTAGTACGACAGGTACCACAGAAACACCCAAAAAGAAGGCTGGTACGAAAAAGTCCAAGGGACAAGGCAAGAGTTAGTCAAGTGGTGGAAGATTTGTTTGTATTGTACCGTACTATAGAACCATATTATCTGTTCTCATTGGTGTAACAGTGAATATTATTGAGACCGGCAATGTAGCCAGGTACTTAGAACGAAGCAGCCAGGATGCCCTACCAAAGTTTTGGGAACTCTATTGGGTCACAATGATCGCTTCTCTTTTGCTTGAAGGCAGCATAGAGCTACCGATATTACTACTAGAGTACTCATTTATTTCGGAAATCGAACCCAAGACTTTCGACACGATCGATAGGACTCGCACTTTCTTGTTACAACCAAGATAGTTGTGATCGATAGGTTAGTTGCACTTTCTCTATAGACGCAAACTGCGGCAATCCTTCAACGTCTGTGCGAGCACCTACCCAACGGATGACAACCATTCTACTACCCCTAGTATGGTTGAGTCTTTCCTTGCCAGATTTATTTTGGGTAAATCCAAACCAACAAGCGTACCGCCGTGCTTGTTGGTAGGACAGATTGTGTCTTCAACCGCGTTATGATGGAGAGCGTGCTGCACGATCCGACAGCATATATAAGCCAGGTCACACCAAAAGGTACACTTTCCGGGTTCCTTTCGCAATTTCACGATTTCGAGAAACGGGCTCCCGAAAGTTCTCGTCTCAAAATTTGTTGCTCTGAACGATTGTTCTCGGCATTATCACCCTTGAAACAACTACCTCAGGCAAGAATGAGTGTACACAGACATCCATTTATTTCCTTTATTGACTCATGGATACATTCTAATGGAAGTGCTGTATTTCAAGGTAGTAATTGGTCCCTGGTTGCCTTTCCAACAATAGGCAAGTTTTCAATTGCTCAACTGAATTAACACGTTTGTCACAAAAGGATGTAATGATATCACCTTCAGAAACTTTCCCTTTCAAAGGTGAATCATCAAGGACAAAGGTAACCATCATAGTCTTTGTATCTATGCGAAGACCAAGCTTGATGGTTCGATCAGTGGGAAGGTCAATCCGCATAGTGGTGGCCATGGTTTTGCTGGTGTCGGATGGGTTGGTGGATTGCATTACTTGTTCTTGTTGTTGATGTGACTGCTCAATGCCACTATCTTGCACAGGTTCCCTCACTTCTGGTGGTGATCCCGATGGTTTTTGCTTCTTTTTCTTTCTGTTGCTATCATATTCGGATCGTTTCTCTCTTCGTTTCTGTTGTATGGCTTGCATGACAGTGGCACTGGGTTCGGGGCAAGTCACATCTTGATTTTCAGGTTTGAGAAGTTTCCTCCACTTTGTGAACAAATCAACTTGCTTAATGTTAGGAATACCAGGTGGATCACTGTTTTGGAGTTCCTGTAACATGTTGTGTATGAGAGGTTCGCGTTGCTCAGGCAGAAGTACAAGACAATTCCTGTTACTTTTCCTTGGAAGTATGTTGTCTTCTCTTTCTGATGCATCAGCATCAATTTGTTTGCGCACAATTGTAACACCCCGGTCTGCGTCTATAGTGAAAATGTGAGAATCCTTGGTTTCCCCATTCTTGAGATGTCGATAGTATTTGTTGAGCGTTGTTGAAAAATCGAAGAAGTCTGCAGGCTCCATTGTCTCAACGTCAACACAGGGGCTCTCATTGCATACAGTGACAAGTTCTTGGAATGTTTCAACATCTTTGTTTCGGAATGACCTTTTCAATTCATTGAACATCCTATCACATGCATTCTTTGTGTGGCCTTTCACAAGGAAAATGATTCGAACCCATCTGAAAATCTTGGCTTCCACTAACCATGCATGAAACCTTATTACCTCTTCGTTTTTATTTTGACCACCACAATTGTCAGCAATAATGGTTAATGATTCCATTGTCTCACCACCATTAGAAAAGAATCCTCGCTTTCTGTAGTCCCTCAGCAAGCATGACGTAATTTCATTGGCACCACGCCTCCCGTCCTTCTCATGCCAAAGATATGCATTCATGTCATCTTTACCATCTACCCTGGAATTGTCATTAACACCAAACACTAGAACTGTTACAGGTGTCAAATAGTAAGTGTCTCCCACTTGTTCGGCATTGAATGCCGGAAAAAAGAGGTTTTGACCCATATCCATGGTCAAACAAAACCTCCGCTTACAAAACGGAATGTCATCTCGAATATCCTGCCTGCTATGTTCCATTGCCTCGTTCGCTAGCCTCCTTTGCACCTTGTATTTTCTAACATGAATAGTAGCTTCGACTTTCTTCTTGTTGATGTCTTGGAGTGCGCTGTTGACTGCATCCTCTAGATCAACTTCATCAGTAGGAACCGTTTGAGGGCAGAAGTTGATCCCATTGAGAAACATTCGGCAGTCAGTGCAAGTGTCAGCTCCTCGTTTACGGACCTTGATGTTCGAATATTCTTGTTTCCACATTTTCCAAAAGGTCGGCCATGCACAAACTGGCTCCGGTTCCTTGGTTGAAGGCCACTGAGGATTGTTGGTATTGTCATCATGTTCCCGAAAGGGGAACTCCTCAACAGGCACATATTCACTGATAGCCGTGCGTTTTCTCTTGGCAATCCTTCCATTTTCGAAACACCAAGTCTCATACAATTTTCGTTTTCCCATGTGAGGAGGTAGCGCAATGTCATTTGGGTCATCATCTCGAGTGGTGGTCCCAGTTTCTTCTCGGATCACCCTTGTGGCAAAAGGAGAGCCCTCACCCTTCAACTTTTCAAAGAATCGGTGAAATGAAGGTCTCCAATCATTTGTGTTTTTGTTTCGATTATTCAGTGTGCCAGTTCGACCTTTTAGTCCACTTTCGAATGAGTCTGCCGTCATTATTGTTTTCAATCTCTTCCGTCCCACATTGAGTATTCCCGCCAGAGCATTAACACAGATCATGTGTAGGTCATAATGGATCAATGTCTGACTTTCATCCTGTTTCAGTGGAAGTACAAAACAGCACTTCCCATGAATCTGGGAGAGGGCACCTGCTACTCTGACCCATTCTGCAAACACTTCATTCTTGGTTTCGCCTTTCATGGATGCCCAATGAAGCATGTAGTTGGCAACAAGGCCAACAACTTCACAGGTGATGGCATCCTCTTCATTATCCATGAAAGAGAGGCAGGTGCACTTTGTGACCCGTTGTCCCATCCCCTTTGGTCTATGGCATGGTCGAGTTGCAAGGAATCCGCGAAGGTAGTCTTTACAGACTTCTTTAGCAGCTTCACGGTCAAAACCTTTGGAGTTTGGTTTCATCTTGAAGAGTGGATGGTTTTCACTTTCCATCTGTGCATCTGGATCCTCATTGGACATGGTTTTCTTGGTTCCTTTTGGAAAATTCTTGTGTGAGAGGAGTGTGTGCGCGTTGTGGTGAAAGTGTGCGAAACGCATCAACGCCATATCTTTTTTTTGTCACAGAAGCCATTTAAATTTATGCATGCTACCTGCGCAGAGCGTGCAGGCGACTAACATACGACTGGTGATGGCCATAAAATCACAACCAAACGGTCATTCGAGGAAACAAACACATCCTCGGAAAGCTTGTGTTTCAATCTATACAGTCATGAATAAAGTAGAAAATCGACAATTTGGGCCTAAAATAGTTTTAATGTACCTTTTGGTGTGACCTGGCTTATATGTCAAGCCCGTAGATGCGCTTGCTACTATGGAGGAACGCGTTTTACGAGCAAAGCATTAAATCCCAAGCATGTCGAGGTAACGCGATTTTGGTGTCTCGATTCGTACCTAAGACTGGCCAAAGAGACTGCAAGACGTCGTACTTAACGATTCTGGGGGGTTCTGAGACGTGTCACACGGCACCCAGGACTCTGTTAGGCGCTTAATTTCACCGCGTCGTCGTCCTCCCTTCTCTTCATCACGTTGTTGTTGTTTCACGTTTCACCAACAAAGGAGGAAACACAACAAAGGATAAATAATTCACAACAGAAGGGCGTCAGAGTCTTCCTTCTTGTCGTTGACAGCAACCAGCAACGGTGCTGCTACCAGTCGATGCAAGAACATCAGACGTAGCAACAACCATGAATCTGCTACATTCTCAGAAAAGTGCGACCCCGGATTCGGACAAGAAGAAATGGAAAAAGAGACTGAAACTCAGTAATTTGTTGACGCCGAAGCGCAAGCGTAAGGACAAACATCAAGAAGGGGAAGAGGGATCCAGTGAACTGTTAAATGCATCCAGTCCAATTGCGCATCCTCCGCTAGCGCCGAGTCCACGGGTTTCTGTGACAAGGAGTAACTCTGGGGAGAGCATCCATGCTGAAGAGGGGAATGTTGAGGCATCGGGGAAATCCAGAAGACGATCATCGGCGCCATTCACTGTCATCAAAAATAGAATATTTCCTCGACGAACTAGCAGTGGAGACATACCGAAACCCAGCGATGCCCGCGGTATACGAGATTCCTTTTCAATAGAAGAATTTCTTGAGATCGCCAAGGATTATGACGACGACGACGACGACGTCGACACAAGCACTCGACCGCCACTCGTCAGACCTCCGAGTATATCGAATTTGGACACATCCGACACACACAGGTCTATGCACTCTCGAAACATCCCGTCGCCTAGTAACCATACTGTCAAGTCAACCACACGTATGGAAGTGAAGCAGTCTCCCAGGGCTACGAGCAAAAAAGCACCGCTATCTGCCGACAGTGGGCATGGTGACGACGATGGTACCCCAGTTGATCATACCTTGTCTCAAAAGCTCAGGATCGGGGAAAGAAAATCATCGAATCCATCGTCTAAAATTCCAAGATCGCCCCGCCCCATGGCAACTGGTGCAAAGCCTGTAAATCCGACCAATCACTCAGGTGGTTCCATGGATTCGTCGTTTCATCCAACACTCTCGCAGAAGTTGAGAATAGGAATGGAAAAAAGTCAAATTCAAAGGGAATCGATCATGGAAGAGAATATGGCTAGACTTGTTGCCCAAAATGCAGCAAGATTGCCATTTACGCACTCTCTTGGTTCCACAAAGTCTACAGATGCCAATGGCGGTGCACCTGATACGGTGATCGTCAAAGGCAATTCCACCCATTCCTCCATTACAGCAATTACCACCGCCTCCAGTACGATGCCCCCTTCCAGTCCTCGGTCCAAATCCACCAATGTGGGAAGCCCTACGAGTGTCCAATCCAAATCGACAACACGTCATCATTCAAAATCAAACGAGACTGGGCGGCCGCCCAAGTCATTCCGAAGGGAGAGCCGCAGATCACGCAGTCGAACTCCCGATGGAGCCTCACAGGCAACGCCAAAATCACCTTCACGGCGACGCAAGTCGACCGAGCTAGACATCAACGGGACTTCCAATGACAGATCTACTAGAAGTCGGTCGACGGTTGTCTCAGAGGGGAGTCATTCGAGAAGCAAGACACCAGACGGTTCCAGTTCTAGGAAAGAAGACACTCCGCTTTCTCCAACTTCCGTTACTCAATCCCGCCGTCGGCGGTCAATGCTCAGTAAAATGGCAGAAATATCTGCTTTGATTGAAGAGGAGGACATTCAACAGTCCAATCGCTCAACCCCCCGTCGACGACGATCCAAGGAGTTGTCTGGTATGGAAAACGTGAAAAGTGATGGAGACAGCCAAAGAGCACCTCACCGCACCAATTCAAGTGAAAGTGTGCGGTCACGAAGCAAGACACCAGAGGCGTCATCCAACCGAATTTCTGACATGAAGTCGCCCATTTCTCCACACAGGAGACGGGCAAGGGAATATTCCAAGAGGGACTCGAAACCTTCCCAAGAGAACCAGTCAGAGCGACCGTCCGAAATCAACGTTGAAGCTCCTAATGATATGTCCAGTCCAACTTCACCGTCACTGAGGAGAAGAAGAAAGGGATCTACGTCAAGTCGCTCTCGCGAGTCTGAATCTCGGTCCAAAAGTCGGGAGAAAGCCCGACAAGAGGCCAGTGGCACCAGTCCTCCTCGCCCAAGAAGTAAAACACCTGAGGGAAACAGAAATTCGCCATCGAAACCCGAACGAAAATCAAGTGCGGAGTCAAAGGAGCTTGTAAGATCTGACTCCGGAGAAAAGGAATCTGACAGAAACCGTGAACGTGGCGAAACAAGACGAAAAGGTAGCACAGAGTCCAGACATCGAACAAGGGGCAAACCCGACCCTGGTGTACCTAGTCCGACTTCACGGTCCCATCACAAGAGCTATCACCATCATGCTAGACATTCGGATCAAAACGGTGGGAACTTGAATACGTCAGAGCGACGAAGAACAAGATCAAGAGAGACTCATTCCAAAGGCGATTCTGCTGATCATTCTGACGAGAAACAAAACTCAGATCCATCACGAAAGCATTCAACCGCCAAGGACCGTCTCATGTCTTGGGGTGAGCTCGCAAAGTCTGACTCTCACCCCGTAGGACCTCCACGTGACAATGGAGAGACATCGCCACCGCTTCGTGTGATGAGCAAGGCAGAACGAGATCGCCGTGGAGATGTGTGCAAGACCCCTACAACACCTAGGCGACCACGTGTCGGCTCGTCCCACAGGAATTCTCCCGCTAGCACCAGTAGTCCGGCGTCATGTGGGTCGAGGGATAGACGTTCGAAAGGCCGACGAAGTTTCCGCAAATCAATACAGCAGGCAATTCCTGAACCAGATATCATCCAGTCCAACGACACCGCACCCCATGCAAGCGAAAATTTGGATTCTAGTTTGGCGGTCAACGAAATCAATTTCCAAAATTCCATTCGTCCTGACAGTCGATCTGCTGACTCTGGCATGGACAGTGACATTCTCTCTCAAGCCTTTCCAGACTCGCAAACCTCCAATAATTTGCAAGATTCTGCTAAATCATCGGGTTCTGCCATCGATTATCAATATGCTGTTAATTCTCCCAATTTGACTCGACAACATTTTGATGCTGTAAATGCCATGGCTGTCAAGGAATTTCACTCGCCATTGGCAGACAAGCCCCCCATGACACCATCCACCGAAAGAAAAATGACACGCACACAGGCTTTGAAAAAACATTTGCGACAGCTAGAAGATTTGAATCGTCAAATGGCGAACTACAGTAGTTCCGTGGGCAGTGGCCCAAGTGCTGGGTCCTCCCTTCATCAATCCAGCGTTAGTGACAACCGCAGCCACAGCAATCGGAGCTATCAACGAAGTGGACATGGGGCCAGCGGGCCGACCGCGAGACGTCGCCGTCACTCCCATGAAATTACTGCATTAGTATTGGAGGATGATCCAACTACCCCGACTCCGCAGAATGGTCCAATGTGCATGAGTGCTCCAGACATGAACACCTCCCCATTTTCAGATGATTCTAGCTCGCAACGTTTGACTCGCGGAATGGAGACACCTTCGCCTGTCCAAAGTTGGACGGTAGACGCTCTAGGTGTCCCTGCCAAATTGACGCCTAGTCCACCCAAAAAGTCAACAGCTCTTGGAATGCATGACAACAACGGGTCCACCCCTTTTCGGGAAGGTCAAATGGTGGAAGTAGGCAAACCATAAAGAGCTAATGCTAGTAGTAGGTTTTTGAAGTTTTGCAACGGGTCTATGATGATTTGATTTTCTTCTTGTTCCCCAAGAATTACAACGAACTTTCAACGAGTCACTACCGGTAGTCCTGCCTACCAAAATATAATTGCAAGGGCTCAAGTCAACCCTTTTTCAATAGAAACTATCACATCCCAGGAATTATTTCTTGGGAATATCACGCGATTTTTGTAGCAAACTGTAAACAACAAGAGTCAGGAATCCAGTCTCTCTAGCAACACTCACACCCATCCCCTTCCCAAAACTTACGTTCGTACTTGGTCGGCCACTTCTGTACTCCAGGCGATGAAATTCTCGCTATCACTTGCGCTTGGTCGGTCCTCACAGAGAAATGGTTCCAATACAGTTTCAGCAGACTTGTCCTTGTCTTCGCCAACGACCCTGGTAGGAGGGACTCGGTAGGATTGTTGGGCCTTCTTGACAGCAGCCATAAGGTTAGGGCCAAAGGTGAGGTTGGATTTGGCGGCATGTTTCTTGTGCACCAAAGTGACATCGGGAGAATCCACGAAAAAGACGGCATCATCCTTCAATTCATCCAGTCCGAGTTGCACAGCCTCACTGGCCCAGTCCATGGCTTCGAACACACATTCGTCATCCTTGTGGGACCACAATTGGATAGCAGGGGCAACGTATTTGATGAGAGTAGATGGGGTCATGGAAGAAAGACGAGCCAAGCTGGCCGCACGTTCATCCAAAGAAATCTGATAGAATTCGTCGCACGGGCGAAAGGCATCGCATTGCATCAAGGCGTAGATAAAAGAGGCCAACCCAGCCGTCTTTTCGTGTCCTTTTCCCAAGAGGACTTCCTCATCTTCTAGATCACCAGGGACTTGAACGAGGCGTTCGCTGGCAACAAAGAGAGGCGAATGGGTAGCTCCCGTCGTATCCTTGTTTTGTTTGACAGCAGATTGGTACATGGAGGTCAAGACGGACTTGAGCCATGACTCTGCAGTGGTTTGTGCCCCATGGAAACCATCTTGTAGTGCACTGAGTTGCAGCTTGTGGAAAACGACAAGGGCCAACGCTTCAGGGTCCAGAGTTTCCAAGAATTCTTCGGTTTGTTCCGCCAAGGGCATGGACTGACTGACAATGTTCATTTTGCGAACCACACTGGTCTCTTTGGTTTTGGGATCTTCGACAAAGGTGGTGTAGGCAGAACAAATTTGAAGCATGGGTCGACTGGGTACTTCTCCGAGTTGAGGAACCTTCCATGTTTTGGGGACCTTTTTATCTGCTTCTAGATCAATAACAATGGCTGTGTGTGGGTCGCAAGTGGCCATGTTCCACAAGCCTGTTTCTTGGGCGACACCAGGCCCACACAATCCCTGGGAGGGCAAAAAGGTAGCAAGCTGAAGAGCGTCCTTGTAACGACGACCACCGGTGGGTCCCACGGGTGCATCTTCAATGTGGAATCCAGGACTGATACGAAGACGGATTTGCACATCCAAGACGGAGGGGACACGCGACTGCAATTCGTCGGTCCAAGAGTCGGAAGGGGACAAAAGAACAGGGGCAGGAGCTCCACTGGCTTGTGCCATGAATCGAAGCAGGGGCAAACCGAAAGAAGGAGTATCAACAGGATCGATATCGTCGGAAGGAGTCGCGATCAAAAGATCCAAGCCTAGGGCTTGATGAGCCGCTTGTGCCCCCAACTCATACCAAACTTTGGGATCGGGGGACGTCCATTGGGTATTCAAGGCCATGGGAGTCATATCGGTAGGATCTTGCTTGGGAGCGGATTTGGAAGGAGTAGGAGCCGAAGGAGGCTCTGGAAGTTGCAGTTCGACGGGAGGATGGGCCAAGACGGTGAGGATACGGCCACCTGCATAAATCAATGGCGGGGTAGACTCGTTGGCAGCAGCGTCAGCCTCTTCGGTGGTTTCTTCAGGAAGGGCAGCAATGGCCGAGGCAGGGATAGCAGACTCCATCCATTCGAGTAGAAGAGTCATGACGAGAGACAAGGACATTCCTGTTGGAAGGTCCAAGTCAGCATCGGCATCAGCATCAGCGGCATTGTTGACAGCAGCCACATGATCTTGCATGGCTTGCAAGAGCGCAGGGACATGAGACTTCCATTGTTCGAGAGGACGCAGACAAGAGTGTGCCAAATCAGCCGCAAAGGGTTGCGTCAAGGACGTGGAAAGAAGATGAAAGCGTTCTACTTTCTTTCCAGCGTTGGTGGCAGGAAGATCCCAAAGGGTCATGGTAGTCTCACCGGCAAGGACCCAAGCAATGTGCAAATGCGAAGGCAGTGTAGGCAAAATAGCCTGAAAGGAACGAGAGAAGTTGTTCCAGTAGTCATTGGCGGTGGACGTAGATGTAGACGTGGACGCAGCAGTGGCATCAAGGACAATCCACCAGACAGGAGGACAAGCCATGGCAGGCATGGAGTCGTGACCTCGGAGAGGAAGCGTAATGGTGGACACACTCTTGGAGGGAACTTGCGCAGCATCATCCTCTTCCTCTTCTTCGTCAGCACCAGCATCAGCATCAGCACCATCATCAGCATGACTGCCAGGTGGGAAGGGACGATAATCAGGATTCAACTTGTCTTCTCGCACTGCTTGTTGATCTTCTTGAAGTGTGGAGGAGATTTGGGCACAAAGGTAACAAACCAATTCATTGGAGTGCTTGAGAGCAAAGTGCGTGTGTGACGTCGGATGAGGAGCTCCACAAGACAGACACTTGGGAAAGCTTCCTAGACTAGTCGTCGTCGTCGTTGTCGTAGTTGTCGTCGTCGTTGTCGTCGTAGTTGTTGTTGTCGATGCCGTAGTGGTGGCAGCAAGAGGAGTGACCACAACGCACATTGGAAGGTTGGTTTCATCCCAGACATTTTGAGACGAGGGGAGTTTACTGCTCACGGGTTGAAGCATTTTGTTGATTGTATGGTTGTTTATATCGATGCTTGTTGGTGCAATGACAAGGTACAGTACTCGTACAGTAACAACAACAATGTAACTACAATGACTCCAACCACGCCAAGTACGGTAGGTGCAATGCATTCCAGTACGGTAGCCACCAACAACGTAACAACATCCAACGGGCCACGAGCTGCCAGGCTAGAGCGGAGCGAGAGCTCGCAGAAGATTCGCTGTCCACCGATACTGCCTAGGGTCGATGCAGTCGATTTGGAAGCACCCGGATCATACCCTCTGCTGTGGCCCAAGTACCAACCGTTACAGCGAACGTAGACAGTCAGTATTGATTGTACACAGAATGGCAGAACCGTGGGAAGCACTGCCTTTGAAAATTGACTTTTTGTGTACGCTTGTGTACCTGGTACGTGCATCATCATTGCTTTGAAATATTTGTACTTTTGTTGTGGTTGTGCTTCTCAACAACCTACTCGTACCAGCTCTATATTATTCTGGTAGTCTGGTAGCAACCAACACCAAACACCACCCACTGAATCCGTTCACAAACTGTCCAAGACAGAGAGAGAGACCATCAACATGAACGAAGGTTGGGACGATGATGATGATTTGGGTCTCGATGACGTGGAAGACATTGACATTGGCACTCCAGAAGATGATGAGGATGAGCATTATGACGATGAACATCATGATGAGTACGAAGATGTCCAAGAAGGCCATGAACAGGACCATTCCATGCACGCTATCAACCCTATCAACCCTATCAACCCTATCAACAATGCCTTTGGATTTGGAGGATTCACAGCCAATGCACCACCTCCACCACCTCCACCACAACAACAAGGAGGAGCTGCCCCCAGGCCTCTCACGGGATTGTTGGGGCATTTCTCCAATTTCATTGAACGTGCCACACAGCCTCAAGACGATGACTATGAAGATTATGAGGACGCTGACAATGGGGAGGACGATGATGATGACGATGATGATGTTGATGACTATCAAGATGAAGAAGGAGATGGTTGGGGAGATGATGATGACCTAGACGATGTCTTGGAGCAAGAGGAATTCTCTGAGCCTCTCAATGATGAAAACAATCTTTCTACTCTCGCTGTGGCTCCTCCTGTCATTGCGCCTCCCGTCTTGCACGTTCCCATGGCCACGTCCACCGCTATGTCTATGTCCATGCCCACCTCCATGCCCACCCCTCCGCCACCGCCACAACCACCACAACCACCACAACCCCCACAACCATTTGTGGCCCAAGCGCCTCCACCACCCCCGCCACCACCTGCAGCCTCGACACATTCCGTTTCCTTTGGGGGAGTGTCCACAGCTGCCATTACCGACGAGACTGTCAATACAGGTTGGGAAGAGACTGTTGCGGATGGTTGGGAAGATGATGATGTTGATTTGGATGACGATGCCACACCTCTGGTAGATCATACCCCTGCCCTCGATGCCTCGGCTGCATCGGGAGATGCCATTCAGGCGGATGATGACATTTCCAGGGATGATACCCTATCCATGGCCAATTCCAGAGTCCGCCTCGAAGAGCCTCCCCTCGCTCCCAATGACATTGCTATTTCCTTCCCCAATACGGGTACCAACACTCCCAACAACATCAACACATTCTTCACCAGCAGCATGACCTTGAACAGCATTCAAGGCAACAGTAGCGTTGGTAGTCTCCAAGGCAGCACCAGCAACAATAACAACGGAAGCACCATCAGCAACCTCCGTTCTCCACTCGTCGACCATACTCCCCTCCCTCTCAAACACCAAACGTCTCTCGCGCCCTCCCTACAAGTCTTTAGTGACTCTGAAGGCGATTTGGAGGAAACCAATAGTTTGCACGATCGAGAGGATTCCTATGGTCAAATGGTCGATCACACACCCTTGCCGCTTCCTGCAACTACCTCCAATGCTGAAGCTGCCGCCACGAGGACTCCCACTGTCTCCTCCTTGTCGCAAACTACTACACCCCGGGAAGATGATACCATTTTTGGTGTGGCGGCTCCACAAGATTTGGCTCCTGAGGAAGATGATGAAGATGAGGATGACGATGCCGTGGATGCCAACGAGGCAGATGATGAAGTCTCCAGCCGTGGAACGACCCTCGATGACAATCGCAGTTTCTTGAGTTCCGTTCGTGGTATGGTCATCCCGGAGGATTCCCAATGGGTAGATCATGTACCTTCGGTTCGAGCTGGCTCCAGAACCATCACGGACGCCTTTTCGGCTGTGGCCAACGCCTCTTCCGGCTCGGAAGCAGAAGACAATGTCAATGATGATGTTGTCCAACCCTTTGGACCCATTGTTGATCAAACGCCTATTCAGTTGCCCGTCGAGGATCTTGATCATGTGGACAGCGCTGGTAGTGCTGCACTACGAAACTTGCCGCATCGTTCGGTGGCCACTTCGGTTGCTACCCAGTACACACTGCCAGAAGATGATCCTACCATCGAATTCAATGGCGAGGAACAGACGGAAGCGGACGATGATTTGACCCTGCCTTCGGTCGTTACCAACAAGGCTGCACCACCCCTGCAACCTCCTCAAGAGGCTTTGGTCGACCATGTTCCACTCTTGCATTCTACCCGCTTCACGGTCGATGGTTCCATGCGTGTCATGCACGAAACTGCCGAAGAATTGACACAAGTGGATACCATTGCCGAAGATGCCGCCGTTGATTTTGGTCCCATTGTCGACCATACTCCCTTTTCCACTCGGTCTGTCGGCTATTCTGCTGCTGCCTCCATGGCCACTCTACAAGATCGAGAGGAATTGGATAACATTACAGCGCCTGGTGCAGCCTCGGATGATGGATGGGATCATGACGAAGACGAAGTGCTTTTGAATGACACAGAGGTCCCTCCCACGCCACCCATGAATAAGGAGCCAACATTGGTAGACCATGTCCCCAAACATCATCGAATCTCTGTCCGCCACACAGATGCATCTACCGTGGTTCTTGTGGATCCCCAAGATGCTGTCTCTGAAGGAGGTGACGACGACACGATTGGCGCTGGGACCTCTCAAAACAATCGCCATTTGTTTGGCCCTGTCGTCGATCTCACTCCAGCACCTACACAGGAGAAAGTGACTCCATCAGTGGCTGCTTCTACAAGGACATTGCCAAGTGAGCGACCCCAACAGTTACGTCTCAGTTCGGGTGCCATTACAGAAGATGACAACGATGGGGGAACTTGGTACGGAGCTTCTACGGTAGGTGGAGTTTCCACGGTCGGTGCCTCTGGCGGAGCCTCTAGCGGAGATGAATCCAGCGCCAATGGTTGGGACGATGGAGAGTTGTTGGACAGCATCTTGTCTCCAAAGACTCGAAGTGTGGGCGACGATGACGACGACGGCAGTTCGATTACGGCTCGTCAAAGTCATGTCGTAGATCATGTACCTACCACTCCCGGTCCTCGCCCTATGGATGCTTCCACCGCGGTTGCAGTAGATCCCTCGGTCGCTTCCAAGGAACGCACTGACACCATTGACGAAGGTTCGTTTGGTGCAGTTGTGGATCACACCCCTAGTGTCCGTGTTCCCGTCGCCCTGTCCGTAGCCAACAGCGTGGCGACCAACGCCACTGGCTTGGCCACAGATATCAAGCGGGATGAAGAAATGGACGAAACCACGTACAATGGCGGAGACACCATTGGAGGTGATGGGTGGGACCACGAAGAACCCGAGTTGGAAGAGCTCGGAGATGACGACGATCAAATCCCTCCTCTGGTTGACCACGTCCCCGAAAGGCCGGAATCCAGACACACGGATGAATCGACGATCGTGGCTGGGGACCCATCTGAAATGTTCTCTCAAGTAGACGATTTGGGCCACGATGAAACTCACTTTGGACCTGTCGTCGATCTCACACCTCCTTCTCAGTTGATGACCCGGACATCCACAGCGGAGTCGACAGTTGTGAACATTGCTTCTGTGGCAGAAGATGACTTGGATGTTGCCGTGGAAACGGCTATCGACGGACCAAGTGCCAATCAGGATCAAACTGGCTGGCAGGACACTCTTCCTAACCCCCAATCCGGCAACGACGAAGAGGAAAACAATGAGCAGCTGGTGGACTTTGTCCCCGTGGAGCAAGAGGAAGTCCCTGACATTGTGCGCGACGCATCTTCTGAAATGGCTACCGTAGGAGAGAAATCCACCATGGTTCCTCAAGATGAAGCCAAAGAGGATGAATTCGGCCCTGTCGTGGATCACACCCCCGTCGGAGATGTATCTGCTGCTCCTTCCCAAGTATCGGAAGCGGAGGATAGAAAGCCTGCAGCTCGTCCTACCATTCCTGTGGATTCCATTGCCCCTGCTGCTTCTGCGGATAGCAAAGAGAAAGGTCTTGACGATGATGAGTATGGGCCTGTTGTCGATCAGCTTCCATTCTCGTCCAAGGCATCCTTTGCACCTTCCAGGGGAGGCTCCACCGTAGATGCTCTCGCTACTGTGTCAGAAGTTGACGATGACTACATTGCTGGTGAGGGCTGGGAAGAAGATGTAGACATTGATGGGGTAGGGTCTCCTGCAACAGCATCCCGCCAAGAGGACCGCAACCTTTCCGTCAAATGGATTGACCGCCTCAGTAAATCCGACTCGGCTGCCTTTTTGCAAAAGAATGCAGCCACCAAGTCCTCTGCTGTGGGGGATTCGGTATATGTAGACGCTGTTTCTACCGAATCGGCGCAACTCTCACTCAATGAAACCAGGTACTACGACCCCGAAATTGGTGACACTTCTTCCTGGGCGAGCCCAAGGTTGGTTGGGAAAGATGACGACGCTTGCGACGACGATGATGATACCCCTCCTTCCACTCCACGTAGTGGCCACCTTTTTGTGGACGATGATGTCATTCAATCACAAGCTGCTGCGTTTGCCACGCCATCTGAAGGGGAATGCCCTGCCTGTGCTGTGGAGCAATCATCGGACTGCCCATGCATTCGTCGTCTTCTGACAGCCAACAAGGATGGGATGCTTCTTGCAACCATGAGAAATCCCCATGGCAAAATTGTACATGTGAACGTGGAAGCTTTGCTGAAGAATGAAATGATGAAGCGACGTCTGGTTGAAAAGGAGTTGCAGACATTGCAAG
Source organism: Nitzschia putrida (assembly GCA_016586335.1). Lineage (NCBI taxonomy): Eukaryota > Bacillariophyta > Bacillariophyceae > Bacillariales > Bacillariaceae > Nitzschia > Nitzschia putrida. The sequence goes on along the minus strand of BLYE01000109.1, from coordinate 9,308 downwards.
CAGCGAATAATGCTCTTAAAGCAAAGAGCGATGCAGTTGTACAGGGAATGAAACAGCAAATGGACGTCTTACATCAGTTACAAAGCTCCAATGACGCCCGCACAAGCTCGTTGAACACGTTGACTAATGACAACGTGTCCTTGAAAGCAGACAACGAAAGGCTGATTTCCATGGAAAAGACATTAGAGCAACAACTTTCTACTCTAGCCGACGAAAAGAGACATATTGAGGAAAGAAACCTTGCACTGTCACAAGAAATGGATTCGATGCAAACCAACGCAACGAAGCAAGCCAACGAGGCCTCCTCAAGTGCAGCGGCTCGTGAGAACGAGCTCCAGACGGAAGTTTCTCAATGGAAGAACTCGAACGAAGACCTTTCTCACAAGATTGCGAGGCTAGAAACAGAGTGCGAAAACCTTCGAGGAAAAAACGAAAGTCTCTACGAAGATTTGTCGACGTACCAAGAAAGCATGACGAGATTAGAGGAGCAGAATGCAAAGTTGTCTTCCAATGAGTCGTCATTGACAGCCGAAATCCAGAATTTGAAGGGATCGCTGCAATCCCAGTTTGCGGCGTCTAGAGACTCGCTGCAGTCTCAAATTGGATCTCTTCAATCAGAGGTCGCGACGAAATCTGGAGAATGTGCCAAATGGAAGAGCCAAGCAGAAGCGACGCAGCGCAAGCTGAGCATGGCAGAAGCCCAATGTTTTCAGGCAACGAAAGATCTTGCTCGCATGACAAAAGAAAAGGAAAACGTTTCTACACAATATGAAAGCAGGTTGTCTCAAACTCGTCAAGAAGCAGAGGCAGCGCAGCAGTCGAAGGATTCTGCTTTGGCAGACCTCCAAACGCTTTTGGCAAAGGAACGTAGCAACCTTCAGAAACTTCAGACGGAACACTCCTCTTTGAAAACAGAGAACCAGCGCAATCAACTCACAGAGAAAAAGCTTTTGGCTGACAAGGAAATCGAGCTTGAGAGAGCGAAGTCGGAGGCAAGGGGAAGTGCGTTGAAGATATCTTCGCTGGAACAGGAGCTGCGAAAGTCTCAAGCACAAGGGGCACAACAAGAGCAGATGTGGAAGCAGATTTTGCAAAGCAAGGATGAGGAGCTTAGTACTATGTCACTCGAGCAAGATGGTTTGCGTCTTGGTCTTGAAAACTCAAACTCAACCATATCTATGATGCAAAAGCAAGTGGATCAACTTTCCGGAATGAAAAGTGCACAGGAACAGAAATTCTTGGACATGAAGAACGAAAGGGATGCGTTATCAGCTGAATTGGTAGCGGCCAAGGCATCTGTAGAAGAGGTTTCTAATGAGCTATCTCGAGTGCAAGATGAATTGCGAAGTGACCATACAGAAAAATCACTGAGCTCAGAAAGGCTTGTATCTGAATTACAAACCGAGATTCAGAAGTTGCAAAGACAATTGCAACTCTCTGATGACAGAAATGAATCACTCAAATCTGACATCGTAGCCTTATCCAAACGTCTAGCTGCTTCTGACAAGGCGACTTCTTCCTTAAAGGCTCAATTTGAAGCTGCTTCTGAACTCCAAGAAAAGCTCGATAATCTTGAGTTTGAATTTGCTGAGCAAGAACAGGAATTGAAGTCGCTACACACTGAGCGTGACCAGTTGAAAATTCAGTTGCAATCTTTGGAAGAAAAGGTCTCTCATCAAGAAGGGCTATTGGCGGGGCACACCCTGTCACAACAGGCTATGTCAGACCTGACGAGGGAAGTTGAATTCTTGCGTTCCGAAGTAGAAAAGGCAAAAGTTGGGAGGGAACGCGGTGTCCAGACTATCCAAGAACTCCAACAACGCATATCGAATGCTGAGGGCGCTCTCGCCTCAAAGGATCACACCATATCTGTTTTGGAGGAGCGCCTTTCTCTCAGTGTTGAGGAAGGCCGAGCATTTGAGCGTGAAAACAGCGAGTTTGTTGTAAAACTGCAAGCACTTGAGAAACAATTACAGGAAGGTGTGATGATACAAAACAGTGTCGTGAAAGGACAACCACTAGCTGATCTACAGGGGAAGATTGACCTTTTGAGTTCTGAAAATGAGTCCTTGCGGCAAGACATTGCTGTACTTGAGTCTGAGAATGAAGAGATGCTGGTGCAATTTGGGTTGTTGAAGGAAGAAATGGATGAAGCTGATGCAAATGCAAATATTCTACAAGTACAGTTGGATCAGAAGGATCTCGTGGTCCAACGTCTTGAAGAGAAAATCAGACTTGTTGAGGAGCAATTGCATCTTTCGGATACCAATGGAGATACTCAACAGTTGGTTGATGAGCTCAATTCAAAGAATACCGTGTTGAGCGATGAACTCCGAACGAAATTATCGGAGAACAAAGAGCTGACTGCGCAAATCGAAGCATTGAAGCATCAACTAAACGAAATCGGCGAGAGAAGTACCGACACTAGTGAGCTCCAAACTTTGGTGGACGAACTCAATGCTCAGTTGCTAGCACGGGAAAAGTCCATTGGAGATCTCCAGGGTGCCTTGAGTGAAGCGGATGCCACGAAAAAGCAAGTTGAAAACTTGCAGAAACATCTTCAAACTATCAAAACCCATCTGTCTGAGAAAGAACGCTTGATAGAGCAAAAAGACGGTGCCATTACAGATCTCCAGTTCAAGCTTGAGAACTCAGGGTCAAGTCCTGTAGAGAGTGCTGAAGTGGAGGCCCTCCGTACGTCGATCCTTGACCTGCATCAAAAGGCTGAAAGAGATCGTCAGCAACTGAATGTCATGGAAAAAGTAGCTGAAGAAGCAACTCAGAAATTGAGCCTGAAGGAGCAACAGCTATTGACTGTCGAGAAAATTGTTGCAGAGCTCAGAGATAGTGTAGATGCTGAGAAGAGCGTCGACATTGAATGTTCCAAACTTCAAGCAATTATTGAAGAAAAGGACGCCGTTCTTGCGGCATTGAAAGGTGAAGTGACAGCTTTGAGCAGCGAGAGTGGGGACCTTCGATCTAGGCTTGAGATGTTGCAATCGGAGTTGGAGAACGCCAGGGAAACACCGCCAACTTGTGAACCTAGCGGCCAATCGTCTGGCGAGACCCAACACGTTCCATCGTCAGGGCTTGAGAAAGAAGTGAAGTTGTTGCACGAAGAACTACTTTCCAAGGACAGAGAAATCTCCAAGCTCGAAACGAAACTTGGTGCCGTGTCATCCGATCTGGCGACTCGAGATCGGGAACTAGCAGCTGCCATGGATCGTCTCAGCATCATATCCGATTCCAATTATCATGAAGAACCCGGGAGAGAAAAACTGGAAGAAATGAGATCCCATATCGTATCCCTCGCCAAAGCTCTCGAGAACTCAGAATCTAGGCGGGCAGAAATTATTGAAACGCTCGAAAAGGAAAGGAAAACTAACGCAGATGGTTTGCGTCGCCTGACAGAGTCGGTCAAGCGTTTTTATTCTACACTAAGTTTGGGTGATACTTAAGTCTCTAGGTCATTGTCAATGTCATCCATTTCCACCTTTGTTTTTGGTCTTTCATATAGCTGGAAGTCTCTGATCGATGCAGGTACGTCATCTGCCCTGAAGCTGATGTCATCAATCTCGGTAATGTTTGTTCTATTCAGAGCGTCCTCCAACGAAACGTTCCACCATCCTCCCGACAGAGGGCTGAAGTCAACCTCTTCGTTCTCAACCTCGTCTACGAACTGTTGGTGAATCATATCCAAGCGGCGCATGCCTTCTTTTCCGAGGCGTTCAAGTTCCGCCTCCTCGTCAATGTCTACCCAATCTTTCTCCCATGACATGTCCATTTCTCCTTCTGCAAACTCATGTACATTGGGCTCAGGCTCATCAGGGTCATCCCAAACTGGCTCTTGAAAACTCGATGCTACTTGGGACGTCTTGAATGCACTGAGACAAAGAAACGAGTGGTCAACGTGAGATAGCGTTATCCTCCCAAGGAAATGATAAGAAAAAATATGGGAAACTATGGTGAAATTACCTTCTTGGTAGAAATGCAAAGGAAAAGCTAGAGGAAGCTACTATGAGGGAAGCACCCACAAGAATAGTTGCCTTCATCTTCGTTGCGTTGTAGCGTGGTCTTGTGTCCTCACGCCTCGGGCCCCTACCTACCACCTCTCCAAGACACTATTACAGTCCCTTTGCTTGATGATTGATGACAGGCTTGGCGCTTGAAGACTTGGCTGACCCGAAAGTGCAACAATTTGCGACTAGTATGACTAAACCTAAGGGAGGCTTTCATCATGGACATGATCACATCATCGCCGTCGTCGAAGCTTGCCAAACCACAATGGCTTCTGGTTCTAAAGATGCAGCAAATTGATCAAACCCAATTGACTCAATCTAAAGAGAATACTGGTTATTATTTTTCTGCCATGATGACCAATCCATTGTGATTGTGTTCCCCTTGGCTTTGCTCTCCATCGCGTGGCAATTGGCACCTTTTGACGGTCGATGCTACCGATCTAAACAATCAACACAATGTAATACTGCTTGGTTCATTGATAAAGATGGATGTTGCTTGACGGTATTTGTATAGATGTTGGGGTGATTCTCAAGCGTCATTGGACGTATTTGGCCCAGATTTACAAAACAAACTTTGGAAGCAATACATTTCCACCCTGACCAACAAGACTCCATTGTTCATAGCCACAATTCCAAATCCACAAAGTGCAGCTTAATCCATGGTTCAAAGGAAAGATGATGCTTCGCAGCGACTGTTGGTTGTCAGATTGAGGGTCATACTGAGGGTCTCGCTGTCCATAAAGGGATTTCAACAACGCAATTGCACATCATGGTGCGTATCTTTACAGTGAGTCTTCCAACGAGCTGGTTTCCAATTCTTTCGTGTCCATAGAGGTTGTGGATCTTCGTAGCATCATCTTCCTAGCCAAGATTCTGCATTGTCGGCATGTGTCAAAATGTGAGGTGGAACTGTTGGCCCGTCACGTGACGGTTGAAGGATGCGAAGCCGATGCGAACACTAACCCGAACTTGATGGGGGCTGATGCCAGTCGGAGCAACCCTCAGCCGCACATCACAAAATCAAGATCGCAAGATCCAACAAACCGAAAGGTACGCGAAACGGCGATCACGCCAATGACCATGCGAAATCACACCTCAATATTCTCACAGCTTCCGTTGTAACTCTATCTTCACAGTAACACTTTATATAACTCTAGAACCATGCCTGACGCCGGAGAAGCCGCCCACTCCCCTAGTGCCGAATTGATGAAGTTGGTCGACATCGACCACTTGTCTGACTTCGAGGAGGTTGTCGCTTACATCTCTGCCAACTTGGACAAGGTCATCGCCGAGGTTCACGGATTTGACAAATTGTTCCTCGACAACGAGAAGGTCATGTTGAACTGCCCCCCTGCTCCTGAGTCGGGAGATTCTCATGGATCCGAGTTGATCCGCACTTTGAGTGAGAAGGAGGGCCCCGGTGGTGTCGCCTTGAAGCGTGAGTTCAAGGTTCACGATATGGGAGTTGATGCCGAGAATGCCGGACAACACAAGATTGAGATCCGTGAGGATGTCGTCAAGGCCGGAAACAACGGACCTGAGTACTCTGAGAACATCAAGGTCGTCAGCATTACCCGTGCTTAAAAACTATACATAGAAACGGAAAGATTGAAATCAAAACACTTACCGGAGGAGGGGTGATTGAATTTCAATTCCTACAAATGCATTTCCCCGCCATTTGGTGGGAAGAAATAACCCGATGCTAACGCCCTTGGGCTTGCATTGCTATAAAAATATTTTGAACAAGCTACTCGTTATCCTTTAATGGTAGGTTGTTTTCGCTGTTGGTGCATTCTATCGTTTCGACAGAGGAGTTGCAAAAACTAGTAGAAGAATAGTCACAAATCATTCTGGCATCATGGACACTAAACTCACGTACAATGGTGTTCTCCTTGGCCAAAACCAGTGTTTTTTGTTTGTTTGTTTGTTTGAATCTCTATGAAGGACTGCAACTCTCTCGAAGTCAAGTGCCACCAACAATCGTCGTGTTGCGTTGGTCATTGACCAGCGAGCTTGAAAACCTTGCTTCAATGTAAAACCCACTCTTTGTGCCTGTCATGTACAGAACAAGAACAAACTAGGGTGCGCATTTCCAAGTAGGGAAGTAGACCAAAAACATACAAACAAACGAAACACAAGCATCTTGAAATGATTGGCTCTAAAGTCCCTTGTCCTACATGGCAGAGAATGACTATGGCCTAAAAGTCTAATTTTCAGTATTTTTACAGCTAATGAAGAGCGTGTGTAAGAGTACCTATCGTGATCCAATGACTCCAAGCACTTCGATTTCATCATCTGAATCTTCTTCGGCATTGTCATCTTTTCCATTGTCCGACGTTCTTTCCTCGTCGGTCGTGACTTCCGAAGGAAGAGAATGCTCGGTCAAGGAATGATCCATTCCTAGATATGCCTCTGTCGTTACAGAGATGCCTTTGTGCTCTTCTAGATCCTTTTCCACCCCTTCTGCTGTAGGTGGAAGTTCGATTCCCATGATATCTTCTTCCGTTTCATCGGTGTCAGACTCGGTGGCTTCTGGTTTTAGCGCATTGCATCGTTTCTCGACATTTTTGAGAGTGTCTTCTAGTTCTTCTTTTTTGCTCCAAATCATGAGATATCGTCGTTCTACGGGACACCGACACATGAAGTGACTATGCCTCAAACAGCTAACCTTTGACTGCGAGCATTCACATGCAACTGCAGAAAAAAAGCACACATGTTTGCATGCATGGCAGAGTCTCTTGTCGTCGTAGTCTGCAGATTCTTCATCTAGTTGCTCTAAACGATTCTTGGGCAACTCAATGATATCCGACACATCTCGAACACCTGTCGACAACAGATTTTCTCGCGATTCAAGTTCTTCTTCCACCACTCGCTTCAGTTCCTTGAACAAGGCCATGCAATTCTTGTAGGAAGTCATTTCGTCGAGATGCTGGGCCATAGTAGAGGTAAGTCGATCGTGTGAGAAGACTGCTGGTCTCGCGAACGATCGATACCGCTCATTTGCATCCGATCCATGGGTGATCCAATCATGGGTGGCAAAGTTGACAGCTTCGCCAATGTTAGGCCCCATGCTGAAACCTCCATGAAACGAGCGAGGAAACGTCACAACGAATTCCCCCTCATACTGCAAGAGCTTGTAAATGGGGACATCAGCATTTTGCAAGAGACGTGGACTGAACATAGTAGTGATATGATGGAGCAAGTCAGGAACGTCTCGCATCTTCATAGACAAGTAATTCTTGAAGACCTTCTCCAACCCATCAGCGTCCTTCTTGGTCCCTGGGACCCCATACCATTGCTTGGGGGCTCCCTTGTGATGATAGTTGATACTATACAGATAGTTGTCTTCGTTGTGCCAACAGAAGGTGGTGAAAAGGGCACCGTAGTACATCCATGGGACATTGATACCATTCACCCCCACTTTCACGTGACGGAGAACGGAATTCGGAGCCCAAGGAATGTTGTTTGTGTTCCACCAAGTCTCTTTGTAGTAGTCTTCGGTACCGAACTTGGGCTCCGGTAGCTTGATTTTCTTTGGGTCTGTAGTACCATGGACACACCGTCCGCGTTCTGAAAGGGGGAAGCCTGAACCAAACTCACTTGTGTCTACGTCATTGCCATATTCCACAGCAATCTCTCTGCTGCGGGTCTCCACTATTTCCCAATAATCTCGTTCTAGGTTTGTGGGATTAAAGGTACTTCTCGATGAATCTCCACCCGCATCATGTTGATCCCCTTCCCCTTTCTTCATGTTGACAAAAAGATCATGATTAGGATAGTTCTTGGCTTTGTAGTCTTCCGCAAAGGCACTCGCCATGCGATTGTATTCACCAGGTGTATATTCATCTCCATCACCAAACGCTACTCCTTCTTGCAGCCGGTGGAGGAGTTGGTGCTTTGTTGAAAAGCGCTTGCGGATGTTCATATCAGCACCTGTTGTCCATGATGACAAAGGTAAAGAAAAATGAGAAAATGAGAGAAATATTCAGTGGGCTCCTGTCGCGTGTGGCTCGCGCGACATGAACTTTCTCACAACAGGACACCAAGACAACTTGGAACAAAACCATTCAAGAGAAAGATGAATCCAACGCAACAGAGATTGCCTCCAGCACAGTGACACCGCCGCCCTTGTTATAAGGAAAACAAAGGGTTCATGGGATATTCGAGGCACTAAGGATGAAAACAACAATCTCATAGGGAATCAAGCTGACAGCCAACCTCAACGAGACCAACATGCAATGGAGGGATGCTGTTGGTGCAAACACCAACTGGCAATGTGCCACATTATGTGCCATTGGACGCAACAACACTGCCACAATAGATTGATATGAAAAGTAAACTTACGCACTGGTCCCGGGTTCCATCCCTTGGGTGGGACAATTTTGCAGATTCCGTAAGGCTGCGCTTGATGTCTGATTTTCTCTATGTAATCAAGAGGACTACCTTCCATTTCCTCCACAGTGGGATAGAATGTAGGACCCCATGGTACATCTATTTTTCCTCTGGAGGTTTTGTCCAGCTTGGAGTTTTGAATCGCCTGATGCAAGAATCGTTCCTCCGACGCTGTGGGTGTGTGGAAAGACTGCGGTGGGCGGAATCGCCTGCGTTTGGAGGACCTCCGGTTCAAGGCACTCATGCTAAACAGGATCTAATCAAACGTTTCCGAATATGGATTGCAACTAGGGAGCAACTGGCCGGTGTTGGGTGTGTATACACGGTGCCTTTTACAGAATGTATCTCTACTACTCAAGGGATTTGCTCCTTGACGATGATAGTTTAGCACGGCAAGGCGAAGCTAGAAACGACCGATTCGGGTTACGTCTCTGGTTGGGCCTCTCGATGACACTCTCGCGCAAATCGCGCAAATCGCGCAATTCGCGCAAATCCTGTAGGACCGAGCACCTTCCAAGTGGACTCGCCATTTCCAGATCAATAACTCGTGAATGATGGGAGTCCTGCCAAATATGTCATGCGGTCACAGTCATCGCCATCGTGCCAAATTCTCCTACCTAGCGCAACAGAGGTAGTAAACGTAGAGAGAAGGAAGACTGCGCCATGCATAAATGTTTAATTCGGCAGTATTGCTACTACGGTAGGATTGTAGAGGGCAAAATTCTGTCGTCGCCCAAATAATTGGCCAAATTTCCCGCCTTGAAGTCGTCGAGACTGCCGAGGGAGGAAGAGGGCACTCACCTCTCAGCTCTACTTCTGGCCCCTTCGAAGAGACACTGCCAGCAAGAAACTGCCAATACTCCGTTGGCTTTTCGAGGCCCTCTAATCTCTTGCAAT
>BLYE01000108.1:0-33241 GCA_016586335.1 Nitzschia putrida | reverse complement strand
GTGGTCGTCTTGACGGTGATTTGGGCCCCCAAGAGGAGGGGACGAAACTCAGTCAAAGTCTCCACAATGGCCAAAGCTTCCTTGTCAGGGATAGGATAGCGACGTTGAGCGCCATGAAGCTTCCTGGAAAACATAGCCACGGGATTTCCATCCTGGGAAATGACGGCACCAATTTGATAGTCCGAGGCATCCGTCTCGATAACGTAGGGCTTGTTGGGATCGGGAAAATAGAGAAGAATATCCTGACAAACCATTGCTTTGGCTTGAGCAAAAGCATCATCATGTTCCTTGGACCAGGCTTTGCGAAGTTCAGCGGTAGTGCACTTGGTAAGGTCGGTAAGTGGAGCAAGAATATGCGCGCGATTACGGAACATCGTGCGATAGAAATTCACCATTCCAATGAAGGCACGAAGTTGCTTGATGGTTTGAGGACGATCCAACTTGAGAATACCCTCAATCTTCTTCTTCCAGGGTTTGAGTCCATTGGGAGTGACCCAGAAACCCAACCAATCCGTTTCCTTGATGCCCCATTCGCACTTGCGAGGGTTGACAGTGAACCCGGCATCTTGGAGGCGACGCAATACTTCATCAATCATGGCAATGTGCGATGCCCAGTCCTTGTGGAAAATACCAATATCATCCAAGTAGACTTCAATCTCATGAAGCAAATCAGCAAACAACTCTTCCATGGCAGCCTGTGCCCAGTCAGGGGAATTAACGAGCCCCATTGGTAGCACCTTGTAGCGAAACTTTCCAAAAGGTGTGACGATGACACAGAGCCAGCTTGATTCCTCAGTCAATGCGAAACAATAGTACTGCATTGAGATATCCAACTTGGTGAAAAAATTGTAGCCTCGGCGGCGCCAGAAGATGTCCTGAATCTTGGGCAAGATGTAGGGAGTACGCTTCACCACCTTGTTCAATTGGCGGAGGTCAGCAACAGCTCGAACAGTTCCATCCTTCTTAGGACGAATGAACATTGGGCAGCCCCAGCTGGATTCGTAGCATCGCTCGAGGATTCCAAGGTCGACTTGACGTTGGAGTTCATCCTTCACAAGTTGCATCTGGTTCATAGAGATCGGATAGGGTTGGCGGCAGTGGTATGGCTGCGCCCCTTCCTGGAGTTCGATATGAAAATCTCGCTTGGGGTAGCGACCGAGCTTCCCACTGAACAGACGATCATACTTGCGGAAGACAGCAGCAAGTTCTTGGCGTTGGCTTTCAGACAAATGAGTTTGCTCAGCAGCAACCTCTTGAGGGTCGACGACTTCGTACTTGGCAGCCTTGATGGGACCATCAACAGAGTAGAACTGGTCCAAGTGAGAGTACAACATGTTTGGAGCAGCATCAGCACCAAAAGCAAAGCGACCTGCAGTACCCTCAGCGGCAACTTTCAAGGTAGATTCCATCGTATCCTTCTCATCGAAGTAGTCGCGTGCATGGAACGGGACGACGTCTTCAAACCAAGTCGAGGTAGTTCAGCAAAGTCCAACTGAATACGGCATCCTTGAGAAAGGATCTTCCAAAAATGATGTCATAGTGGACTTTGAGGAGCATCCATCACATAGGCTATCACTTTCTCAATTGCGACGGGTGCACGAAAATTCAGGAAGAATAACCTCGTTCAAAGTCACCACACCAGTGCAGCAAACGATCCTTGAGCAGTGTTGAAACGCTGAGGATCATGGGCAATCATCGATCTTGAATACCAGCAGGAAGAACATTCGACTTGATGAGGGTCAAAGTACCTCCAGAATCGAAGAGGGCTTTGAGCACCAACGGACAAATCAGTGTCGTTGACAGATTTGCAAGTAGCATAGTCATTGGAACAGCATCAGTTGCAGTAGACACTGGCTCAACCTCGCCAGGTAGAACTTCAATCACTTCAGGGAGAGAATAGGATTCAAAGACAAGTCCTCAACATCTTCATAGAACATGTCCACTGGAGAGGACGACGTAGCACCATGGGCTCAGTAGTAACAGCCTCTGGCTCAAACAAGTAGTGATCATTGCTGGATGCACGAGACGAGTTGCATCCTTGGCAGTAGCGGTGGAGTTATTTCCATTGTTGGTGTTGGAAGAAACACTGGTTGCATTGGTCACTTGGAAGTAGCATCGTTGAGATGGCTCTCGTTCCTCCCATTGGGTCCGGAAATTTCGACTAGTGTGACTGCGAAAATTTCCATTACCGGATCGATTTCCATACCACGGTTGCCGTAGGAAGAATTTCCAGAGTTCGACTGACGGTCACGCTGACGCACTCCACCCATAAGTGATTGCCAATGGTTTGGTAGCGGGCAAGGGTCCGAATCACGCAAAGGACCTTTCTCTCATAAGCCCTTCCGTTGCGACCTTGACCGTTTTCGACCGTTACGTTGGCCACGGTTCGAATTTCCATTGCGCGATTGACTTGAGCGACCACCAGGATTCCCTCCTTGGTTGTCGCGGCTCAGAAGACCTGCCGTTCCACAAAAGGATCATTACGAGAGTGAATCTCAAAGTAATTCACCAATTTCTCCATAGACATACTGTTTGAGATCCTTGCCTGCTTTGTCAAACTCAAGGCGCCATTGGTTTGGCATAGCCTTGTAGAACATCCTCTTGAGCTCTCGATCGGAAGGCACAAAACTAGCACCGTTCGGCATCTCCTTGATCATCACCTTCTGATGTTTCAACAACCTGGAGAAACGCTTTGGATCAATGTCTCTCGGCTTTCTGATAGACCTCAAATACTTCAATTTGAACCTCAGCATCATCAGGCTCAAAGTACTCAGACAAAAACCGATCTTGCACAGCACGAAACTCCGCAGAAGTGGTAGTAACAGTGCCATAGTCTCGTTGGTCCAGGTAGTAAGGAACTCTCCATCCAATTGAGCTTCAAACTTGGCACAGAGCTCAGTCACCGGCCAAGCATGGCGATTGGCAGCAGTTTGGAACTGGTGTACAGCGGTGAGCAGTTGGTAGTTGGTAGCATCGTCATCGATCACCATGACCTCGGACGTGATCTTGTCCTTGGACGTTGCATCAGCATACTTCGAATGCTTGATAGTACGAACTTCAGTAGCCTTGTAGTCTGGCTTCAAAGGAAAAATAGAACGTTGCTGAACTGCAGCGGCCGACCTGGCACGAAGGTTAGGATTGACCATCTTCTTGACAACTTGTCACGGAAACTCTCCAAGGCTCACTTCGCCTAGCACTTCACTTGAGTGGACTCTTTTCACGTAGATTTCAGATTTCTTTTTCACAGCACTGCGTTGATCAACATGCAGTACCCCAGGGGGTTATTACGATCGTTGTAGGGTGAAAAAAGTGAGCTAATAGTTACTATTTTCTATCTTGGATTTTGATCGTAGGAAAAAGGGAATCTTGGATTCTTTTCCTTCCACATGTAGAGTAGGTGTCTGTGCTTGACAACGCACATGGACACTCACATGGACACTCACATGGACACCACGATATGTCACATGCCTGTGTCACATGAGCAGGGCAGTCTTGGTCAAGACCTACAAGTTCCGAGTCCTTGCATGAGTCGCGATTCCCTGTAAGATATTATCGACAGGGATTTCGGGCATGCAGACAGGTAGGTAGCTCACAAGTAGTTTGCACCCTTTGAACAATGGCGGGAGAAAATTGGAAAGCTAAAGGGGGGGCATACGATGGGAATTGTGGAACCACAACAGCCACCAGTTGTCTTCGTAAACAGTGTGTGCTCAGATCAAACCCGTGAGCCGCGGTGTTGACCTCCTTCTATCAATGTCAAAAGCAGGAGGAGGGGCGGCGTTGAGACAATAAAAGAAGGACACCATTACACTGGTGGTGTCTGATAAATTGAGGGGGGGGTCTTGGTAGAATACTTCAATCCAAAGTAGAAAACGTGATGTTCGATGCAATTTTAAGGGGCCTTTCACCCACCACTCAGTTTGTCGCATCGTTGGTCATCGTTTCTGATCAAATGGAATACCTGTGGTTCGGTGCACGTGGCTGTACCTGAACACGAACCCAGGGTCCCATTCGACCACGTTTATGAGGCCTTTGAACTTTTAAGGGTTAGTAATGGAAATTTCACGGAAGTCGTAGATTCATAAGGCTTTGATCGCAATTCGTAGTCGACCTTGAAGTCGTAGTATCATTCTCTAAGAAGGTCGAAAGACAACGCGGCTCAAATGACAATTTCTTAAAAGCGTAGAAAAGTAACCCGCATTTGAGGCTTATTCTCCAGTTCAGGGAATTCTCTTGCGTCTGCTCAAAAAAAACCATTGCAATCGCATCGATTGTACGCCATATCACATTTTTCTCCCAAGAGCTCGAAGAACCAGAAGTCTCATATTTTGCGAGGCAACAACAATAGCAAGGACAACAACAAGATGGCAACCATTTTGGAGGTAATGGAGAGGAATGACAGTGCCGTCAATCTCCTTCTGCAAGGAAAGACCGATATTGCGAATGCAATTCTTCTTGAGTGCTTGGACAATGTCAAATGCATCCTCAGGAGCAGTACTACGAGTCTTGCACCTCCGTCAAGTGGTAGGGCTGTCACAATACCTCCTGATGCTCATCTCGAGATGAATGCAGGACGTTGGAGTCTCATTCCACCAAGAGAAGACTTTATCTACGGGCGAGCTTTGAAATTCAACGAAATATTGGCATCTTACGACCTTTGCCCTACTTGCCGATCAACTGGGTCTGTAGTCTCAGCTATTGTGGTGTTCAACCTTGCCATCATGCATCACCACATGCTGTGCCTGCATCCAGACCAAGAAAGCTTGCTGTCGAGAGCGCAGCACCTGTATGCTATGGTTGTGAGACTGACAAATACAAGACAACCCGACGAAGATGGACAATCCTGTACTCTTCCTTTCGAACTGTCAGTCCTAGCTATGAACAATCTAAGTCAGCTCTCAAGGGATCAAGGCAATTCAATCGAGGCCCAGAGCATGGCTACGTCTCTACAGCTTACTTTGTCAAGAGTCGGACCATGTCAACGCTCTCAACTACATCTCATTCGAGAGCATTGGCATAGTCTCTTTGCCAACACAGCCCTCATGGCGTCCAGCTCGGTATCACGACCAGCTTCAGCCGCCTAGGTGGTAGATAGGTTACCAGTACTTCCTTCTCCCCAAATCCCGTGTTTCGAAGTCGATGAAGCGTTTTGCGCGAACGCCAAAATGAGAACCAGACATGTTATGCTGCTATCACGTCGAGCGTGACCCGTATTGTGTACATAAGTGATAATTTTCCCCTTTTTGACGCCACCTTGCAGTTCTGTTCATTATTCATCCAATCCCTTTTGGCGTTGAACCTTCTTATCAAGCGTATGTGAATGGAGAATGGATCTATTCGAGTGGTGTAATAACAAGGTTGGGTACCGGTAGAAATCTTGGACAGGTCGAAACCAACAACCGACATTCAAAGTTAGGCAGGGTAGTTCGGTTCCAGAATTACTAGTAGTAGTTGATAGAAAATTCTCTCTTGACTATTACGTTTCTGAATCTCGAGTTCTGGAGCCACCATGACAGCAGTCCATGGTCAAAGAAATAATGAACAATCACGCCGTCTTCTGTGATTTCGAGAAAAATGATCACCATGATTTGAAAAGACTACTTGAGTACCTTTTGGACACAAACTCGGAGTGCCTCCTTCTACAGAAAAATCAGAACTTTGGATCTTTTGCCTATTATCATCGGCCATTCCTCGTCAACAGATCAAGTCGGTGTGGCACTTCTTGAATATGTTGTCTACTTTGGCACTTCGTCGAGCCCTTCCCAGGCCCTGTCCACTCTGGCAGCGATGTTTGTCGGTTGCTCCTCCATCTGACTCCAACGACAAAGATACCATCCAGGATCAGGCCAAAGTTCTGGCCGAGAATTCGGCTACAGGAATTGGACAGGTCATTTTTCTCAATTCAAAAACTTCTGGAGGAATCATCTTGGGAGGATTGGCCTTGGCAGATCCATATCTAGCGACACTGGCAGTTTTGGGAACTGTCACTTCCACTTCGGTCTCGTCTGGTGTTGGCTTGGACAAAGGTGCCTTGAAGGATGGTCTTTGGGGATACAATGGATGCTTAGTCGGATGTGCAGCTGCTGTCTTTGGATCGCCAAGTGTTCTTGCCGCAACGACTTTCACTGTGGTAGGATCTGCAGCTACGCCATTTGTTGCTGCATCGCTCAAGGAGACCATGTCGATTCCCCAATGGACGTTTGCCTTCAACATTGTCACATTGACGTCGTTGTTGCGAACACAACCACTGTTGCCAACAGAGCCTCTGAGTGGTTCAGAACCAGTAGTGTCAGCTGCACCGGCAATCACCGATCTTCTTGTTTCGCCATTGACTGGAATTTCCCAAATTTTTGTTGTTGAATCCGCTTTGAGCGGAGCAGTCATTTTGGCCGGAATTTCGACATACAGTCAGGGCCTTGCTGCCCATGCGCTTGCTGGAAGTCTAATTGGTACTGTAACAGGCGCCATGTTGGGCGCAGATTCTTCGGAGTTGGCGATGGGGTTGTGGGGATTTAATCCCGCTTTGACCAGTATGGCAATTGGAACCTTTTTTGTTCATTCCAATCCTACCATGGCTTTGAGTGCAGGAGGAGCGGCTGCTACAGCGGCTGTCTTTGGCGCCATGAAAGGAGTGTTCGGTGCGATGGGTGCTCCTTGTTTGACTCTCCCTTTTTGTTTTTCTGTGTCAGCATGCTATCTTCTGCACAAACAAATCCCTTCCCTTGTACTTGCAAAGAACCCCCACTCCCCCGAGAAAAACGATTGAAGCATCTGTAACACATAATAGGAAACAACTACTAGTGGTAACAGAATACGATTTTTGAATATTCCACACGTCTAATACTGATAATAAGTGTATCATAGCTCCTATTCCACAAATCTTGCTTCAATGCAGAACGTCAGTAGTTTCTCCAAACTACTCCCCACACGTTTGCTTTGGGCATCACCTGACAGCCGAGAAACATCTACCCAATGATCTTTAATCGACTCAAGTGTAGGATCTTCCCCTGCGGCTTCGATTGAACGCAAGAACCTCGCCACGTCTGCCTCCACTGGTCCGTCCATACTCATGAAGGCCTTACCCAAAGGCGTCAGCCTATATGCTTTTTCAGCTGCTAGTGGTTGCCCACTGAAGCTTTCATCGTGACTCGATGTCGCGACATTGAAGTTTGGCCGGACCTCATTGGAGGTATACTTTCGGAACCACGGTCTTTGTGAAACAAAATCATATAGTGATGTCAGGGGTAAGCCTTTGGCATTTTCCGCTTCATCGTCATCCTCGTACTGCTGTGCCACCGCCAGTAGCGATTTACAAACCGTTTCCAACTTTCGCTCGTATCGACGGATGAAACCTGTCAACCTGTCCGCCTCCTGCACCATTTCAGGTACCAATGACGATTGAGCGGAGTTGACGGGGGAAACTGCTTTTGCGGAAAATACAGCTTCGTCATCAATAGATGTGTCGACATTTTGTTCTTCGTCGTCTTTTCCGTCAACAATGCCATTCAATTGAACCTTCTTTGTCTCTTCTGCAAGCTCCGCCTCCCTTGCCAACCTGGCGGCACGGGCACGGGAGCTCTTTGCTGCCAAGCGTTCAGCTTCGGCCAGGCGAAAAGCTTTCTTTGCATCTCGTGGACTTGAGATGTTGACGACATCCCTGACGTTCCGTCGCGTCGTTTGGATCGGACTTCCGACATCCTTCACTTCTGTAGCTGTCTCTCGTTGCTTTCTTGCCTCCACAACCTGGCGGCGCCGCTCTGCGAGGGATGCTTTGGATGCCAAGACATCAGCACTGATATTATGTCCAGGCCCTGACCGAATCCCGACAGAGTTTCTCCCACCTGCTCGAGTGGCAACGGCTCGTGCTCGAGCTTCGGCGGCCCTTCTACGTTTTTCTTCCAACGTTGATGACGCTGCAGGTCTGGCGGGGCGCTGCTCTGGCGTCCCGACCAGTTTACTGGGTACATCTCGTTCCACGTTGGCCGTTGCCAGTTTTTCCGCAACAAGACGCTTCCCATTCTTTCTCCACCATTCCAAGCGATCAGGTGACCAGGTTGGAGTGATACATTTCATCTGGGAAAGCCCGAGGTCATCTGCTCTTGCCGGAGTAGTTGGTGCCGACCTGATCACAACTTTGGAAGCAATCATTGGGCTGTTGGCTTTGAATTTTGGACTTCCCGGAGGAGACCCTGCAGTCAAACCTACGCTCGGAGAAGCATTGTCCATCGTTCCCTCACGCTTCTCGTTTACAAGCCGTTTACCATTCTCGCGCCACCATTTTAATCTATCCGCCGATGCAGCTGCTGGCTTCATGGATTCCAATGCAGCCATTTCGGCTGGAGGCTTGGAAATTTCGTTGCACCTAATTGGTCCCGACGGATTCTCTTCTTTTGAAGCAGAGTGGTAGATGTGCACAAGGGACTCCATTAGATTTCCCCGGTCATTCACTGCCTCCAACTTTTCAAAATCTCCAAAACCTTTGGTGCTACCATTTTCACAAACGACAAATACATAAGGATACTTTCCCCGATTTCCTGCAATGTCGAAAAGCCTATCCCGTACGAACTTTGAATCGGGATCTGAGCCATCAACTATTTCGACTTTGGCACTGATCTGCCCAAGCAACAACCTCGCCTTATCTTGGTTCACTTGCTGGAGTCGGCTCACAGGGGTTGTAGAAACTAGTAGTTGCACAATCATTTCATCGTTTGGGTGAGAAGAATCAAACGATTTTGGGTCCTTTTGTGTCGCCGTTGGGGTATCCACAAAAACGTTCGTGCCGTCATCGTCACGATGGTTAGGGCCAACAAAAGAGCTTCGTTCGTCAAATTGCTCCTTCTTCACATCATCGACTACTGGACTGGCCAGTTTGAGCGGAGTTATCCTCTCGTTGGCTGCACTTTGCGCAGTGTGGTCGGTCATTTCGTTCTCCTTTTGAATTTTTGTAGCCTCTAGTGAAGTCGGTATTTCGGCACTTTGATTCTCCTTGTCCTGTTGCCTTGCCGAAACAGTTGATGTCGACTCGTCTCCTTCGCGTTCTCCTGCAACCTGAGAGTCTGGAACACCATCCCTAAGACGCAAGGAGGTTACATGGTTGTCGATACCATTTTTTGTCAAGCCCGGCATCTCTTCGTCTTCGGTTTCGTGATGCAAACCTATCTCAACAGTTTCAGCTGGATCGTTTTCGTCCATAAATGGATCTGGAGGATTGGGAATATCTTGGTCATCGCTATCAGATTGTTGTTCAATATCTCGAACAAAAGCGACGTCACCCTCTGGAATTGGGATCCGATCATCTCCGGCTTTGCTGTTGCTCTCTACTTCGCTGTCGACATCAGGGGAATCTTGAGGTTGGAAGACCTCTTCAATACCCGAGACGTTATCAGCCTCATCGTATTGCTGGCTTTTAACCCCAGAATCAGGTTTCTCATTCTCGATTTCTTTGTCAAATGCAGCAATGCCTTTTTCTGGGGACGTGTCGTTCTCGTCATTCCCAAACGCGTCGAGTTTACGATTGTCACCGTTGAGGTCATGACCAGATTCTGCGTTTTCAACTGCGATACTTGGTTCCTCATTTTTGACTACGTCCTTAACAGCAGCAGCCTGGACTTCAGGGGGTGAGAAAGTCACATCGTTGCCGAAAGTGTCAAAATCACCGTTGTTTTGTAAATCTCCTTCCTCTACTGCGAAACCAGAATCAGGTTTATCAGCATCGTGGTTGTCTTCAATAGGCGTGAATGACTTTTCAATGCCGAAAGCGTCAAATTCACCGTTGTCCTCTTCATCGTCGTGCTGAGTTCCTTCCTCAACTCTGAACCCAGCATCAGGTTTCACATTCTCGATGCCGTCATCGGCAGCAGTATCGTCGTCTTCAGGGCGCGTGAAAGTCTCTCCGTTGCCAAAAGCGTCAAATTCTCCGTCCCCTTCGTCGCCTTGCGGAAATCCTTCCTCTGCTGCGAAACCAGAATCAGGTTTATCAGCATCATGGTTGTCTTCAATAGGCGTGAATGTAGTTTTGTTGCCGAAAGCGTCAAATTCACCGTTGTCCTCTTCATCGCCGTGTTGAGTTCCTTCCTCAACTCTAAACCCAGCATCAGGTTTGACATTCTCGACTCCGTCATCGGCAACCGCATTGTCGTCTTTAGGGAGCGTGAAAGTCTCTTCGTTGGTGAAAGCGTCAAAGCCACCATTGTCCTCTTCATCGCCTTGTTCATTTTCTTCCTCAACTCTGAACGCAGCATCAGGTTTCACATTATCGATGCCGTCATCGGCAACCGCATTGTCGTCTTTAGGGAGCGTGAAAGTCTCTTCGTTGTTGAAAGCGTCAAAGCCACCATTGTCCTCTTCATCGCCTTGTTGATTTCCTGCCTCAACTCTGAACGCAGCATCAGGTTTCACATTATCGATGCCGTCATCGGCAGCCGCATTGTCGTCTTCAGGGAGCGTGAAAGTCTCTTCGTTGCCGAAACCACCGTTCCCCTTATTATCGCCTTGTTGATTTCCTTCCTCAACACTGAACCCAGAATCAGATTTTTCATTTTCGACGACGTCATCGGTAGCGGCAACGTTGTCTGCAGGGAGTGCGAAGATCTCATCATTGCCGAAACTCCCAAGTACAACTCTGTCCCCATCGGCGCCTTCATCCGAATTTTTGCCAGCTGCTGCAGACCGAGAATTCGATTTCTCGGTATCGATTACGCCTGAAGTCGCGAAGGGATCTTCGTTTTTGAAAGTGTTAAGTACATCATCGCCCCTGTTTCCGCCCTGTCGAAAGTCTTCTTCAGATGTGGACTCAGAATATGGTTTCTCGTTGTCGGGGGTGATTGCAAATGCTTCATCGTCGACTTCTGAGGAATGTTGTAGCTTTTCACTCTTCTCTCCGTCGACAGTATCAATTTCAACGTCGTCCCCGTCTTGAAAATCTCCCTCAGCAACAAACTCAGAGCTTGTTTTCTCATTCTCAGTTGTGTCCTCAGGCACACCATTTTCTTCTTCTGATGAAATTTGGGACGCAAAACTCAACGTATTTCTGTCATCAACCATGTGGTCTGCTTCGTCGTCTCGATGAGAATTAGCAACTTCAACCCCTTCATCAATATTAGATTGGTCAGGAGTGTCAAAATCACGAGCCAAAGCTATACTCTGGTTGACCTTTGTCTCGTCATTCGTAGAGTCGGGTCCTTCCTCTTCCCATTGCTTCGCAATCATGGTGTCATTCTCGAGAGTATCCATTGCCATATTACCAGTTTGTTGTACAGAATTCGAACTTTGGGTGCTGTCACGTTCAGTACCATGGTTCTGCATTTCCATTGTTGTTTTCTCCTCTGCTAGTCTTTGACGGGCCTCAGATTCCAATATCTCTCGAGCTTTGGCGGCTTCTTCCAGCTCCCTTGCCAAAGAAGCTTCTTCTCGGAGCCAACGCTCTTTCAAAGACTGTGCTGTGGAGTTGAAGCGACTTTCTTCCTCTACTTCACGTTGTTTTCGTGTTTTCGTGGTTTCAAGAAGTTTCTCCAAGCCCAAACGATATTGCTCCTCAATCTCAGCTTCTTGTTGCGACACCCATTCCAGATCTTCTTCATGTGTCTGATCCAGGTCCCTCTTTGCTGCAAGCAACTCACTTCTTTCGGCGGAGAAATGCTCTTCCAACAACTTAGAATCTTCTGCCAACCTTTGTCCTTCGTCATACAATTCACGTTCCTGTGATCGTTCCTTTTCTTCCAGCTGGCTCTCCAGGAGAGCTCGTGTTTGTTCCAGAATGGCAGTCTCTTTCTTCAACGCTTGTTGTTCTTCTTCTGCCTCCTTAATTTCGTTTTCAAACTCAATCTCCTTTAATTTCCAGGCAAGGAACCTTTCTTGTTTCTCCTTCTCTTTCTCGAGATCTTGCGTTTTTCGGCGACCGGCAAAGACTCCACCAAAGAACCCACCTGGTTTGTTAGTGTCTTCAGTTTTAGGGGACTGGGCAGTATCTGCGGCAGCCTGAGTTCTACCATTCTCCAAGTTGACGCGAGCTCTTTGCACACGTGACCGCAAAACCTGTTGCTTTTGCGATAAATGGGCCTCATCAGCAAGACGTTTCTCCTCCAATAACCGACTTTCCTTCTCAATCACTTTCTCAAGCATCTGGCGTTTCTCCTCTAGCTGGCTTGTTTGGTCTGTGATAGCTTTGTGCTGTGTCTCGAACTCAAATTGAAGTTCCTGCAAGTCTTCGTCAAGTAGATTCGAATCCGCGATGTATTTGTTTTCTAATGCCCGTGCTTCTTCCTTGAGATCGAACAATGCTTGGCGTCTTTCGTCGTCGAGGCGTTTTTGTTCTGCTGTTCTAGTACTTTCTGTGTCGCGTCGCAGATTATCCAAAGCTTTTGCGTCTTCGATCAATTTGGCCTTGTCTACTCGCCGTCGGAATTCCAATATTTGAGCCATTTCCTTGAGGCGACTTTCCTCTTCAGAAGACGCCGGAGCCATATCATCTTTCTCAACCAAGGAGTTTTGCTGGAGCGCACCTTCTGAAGTAGAATTTGAGCCAGAAACCATGTCCATCGTTTCACTCTTGTCATTTGCCTCCATATCAATTTTCAGATCATCCCCGATAGTCTTTGACACGACTTCGTCGGTGGCTGAAGGTTTGCTGATTTCAATGGATTCAGGAGTCTGATTTTCGAAACCATCTTGATCGTTTGTATCGATATAGTCTTCCCTAGTTGACACCTCTTCGCTTGGAAAGTCCTCAATCATATTTGTTTCGGGTGTGGGTTCATTTTCCTCATCCACGACCTCTTCATTGGAGACACTCCCTTCAGAGCTTCTGACTCCGAAATTCCCTGATTCTGTAACACCCTGGCTTTCGGCCGCTTCTTCATTTTCCTCATACTCCACCACCTCATCGTCAAACCCAGCCCCGGTATGCTCCAGCAATGTTCCCTTCTCCTCCGTCGTGTCAGTCGAGAACTCGCCGGAAACAGTATCTATGTTTCTTTCTTCAATTTCTTGGCTTCTTTCCGCATGTGACCCTTCATCCGAGAGGTTCTCGGGTTGAAGACCGCCTTCCTCCACGGGCTGGGTTTCTGTATGTTCGACTTTCTCGTCGACTGTACCAGAGCTTTCAACTGATGCGTTCTCTCCCTCCAGGATTTCGTTTCCAACAGGTACATCAACGTCGTCTGAGACAGGAGGATCTGATTCAGGCAGTGCGTTCAAAGTTTCATACTCGCGATCTTCATCCTCGATTGTTTGAGTATCATTATCTTCACTTAAAACAATCCCCGACCTTGCAGTTGCATTGCGTACATCAGCAGGGGGCTTAGCGCTCGATTCTTCCTCGGGGCTCTTGACGTCCAACGAATGATACCCATTGCCATCTTTCACCCCTTGTGTCTCTTCTAGTTCTTGTATGTCATTGGGGGATGCGGATACATGGGTGCCAAACTCAGATAGTTCACGATTTTTGCTACCGTCATCCCGGTCCTGATTGACTTGTTCATCACTTCCATCGGTGCGGGGGCGCTTGGCTTCCCCATTGTCACTGGATGCGATAGGATGTTTCAATGTCGTACTTTCCTCAACCACCTCGTCAGATTGCTCTGTGTATTCCTCTTGCTCATCGTAACCGTCCGACATTTCACCTTCCGAAGATCCCTCCGGTGCTTCGCCTGAAGACTCCTCTTGGTCGCGAGTATCGGCGTGATGAGACATCGCTTGTAAAAGACTTGTCTTGACTTCGGATGTTGACACATCGTCATCTTGATGAGAACCTTCGTCTGCTCCATCCGCATCACCTGAGAATACCGATGACTCGTCCACACTCTCGGAGTTGGCTTCCATATCTTCCTCATCAAACTGGTGGATGGGACGTTGAGGAGTGAAACTGGACTCCACACCCATCTCATCGTCAGAAACAAGGCCAGCAGCACTTGGAAGGTCATCAGCGGAGGAATCTTGGAACGGATGATATTCGTCATCCGTTTCAGGAAGCACAGCTTCCACAACCATAGCATCATCATTGGACATCTTCCGCAGACGCAGCGTTATTTGTTTTTCCAATTCAACAGAGACTTGCGACTTTTGTGATTGATCCATACTCTTTACAGTAGTATCCAATTGGATATTGCGGAAATCAACAGGTTCCAAAAGACCTTGCCGGACCTGATACCAGTACTGATTGGAAAGATATCGATAAAGTTCCCGCGGTTGTGTTCGTCGCAGCATGGTATCCACATCCACTTCCTCATCCTTGAACAAGACTTGAATGAATTTTCGACAAGCGAGGGCATAATCACTGGGTTCATCAACATTCCGTTGCAGCCACTTCTGAACGTTTTTCTTAGCTGCAGGTGCTTCTTGTTGGGAAGAGTCCGTCTTTGCTGTACCAAAATCTTCTGCAGTGTTGTCATGAACCATTGGGTCTTCGACGTCTTGGGGCTGGTCAGGAGCGGGAGCAGCCACAGGTAGACACTCGTCTAGCGATGCCTGTCTCTTGAGAGTCACCTCCAATTCCACTTGATCTTCCTGATGCTGCTGTTCTTCCTGCTCGTGTTGTTGTTGTTGCTGCTGTTGCTGTTCCAACAACCGTTGTCGCCGTTGCTCGAGCTGACCCGTATGTTCCAAATACCAATACTCATTCTTGAGATATCGATACAAATCCTTGGGCGTGGTCCGTCGAAGCATGCTTTCAATGTCATGTTCTTCGTCGCCCTCATACAGCATCTGAATCAACGTGACACAAGCGGCAAAATAATCCTCAGGATCATCGGCATTGCGATCCAGCCATTTCTCGACTGGAACCTCAGGTTCTTCTGCATCTTTGTCATCTTCCTTGTCTTGGGACATTTGATCTTCCCCCTCCTCCTCGTCCAAGGAAACTTGAGTGGCAGTGTCTTCTGGTGGAGTTAGAACAACGATTGGAGAGGCAGGCGTCGGGGTTATTGTGGGCGTCTTGACCGGCGTAGGTTTGGTATGTGAAGTCACCGACGGCGGGGCATGCAGAATTACTTGTGGCAAGGAATTGGCTGGGCGGGAAGGAGATTGCACAGGGACAGTAGTCGTAGTGCGAAGGGTTGCCTTGGCTGGAGATACTTGCTCCGGGGGACGAAGGATAATTTGGGGAAGCATATTGGCGGCTTGAAAGGAAATATCATTCGTAGTCGATGGTTTAGGAGGCTCGTCAAATCCCCACGGATCTTCTTCCTCTTCTGGAGCTTCGGACATTTCTGGGTCTTCTTCTTCCTGCTCATCCTCGCTTACATCGGCATCTTCATCCTCCTCCTCCTCCTCCTCATCATCATCACTTGCATCCTGATCGACATCTGCTTCCGACGGATCACCCCACGTGATTGGAGGAGCCCACTCGTTTGCATTGGCACCTGTATATTTGGACGACTTGAAAGGTGAATCTTCCTGGTCCTCAAAGTTTTCCCATGACTGCTCATTGCGGAGAATATGGTTGTGTTGTTGCTTGAGGTTTCTGTATAAACTGGTAAGATCGCAACGCTGGATCATATCCTCAATGTATTGCGGCGATCGTTCGGGGTGGACCTTTTGGATCAACTCTCGGCAGGACTGCTCCAGGTCTTCGGGTGGAGGCCCTTCGGACATATCTTCTTCTTCAAAGCTTCCCAGATCAAACTCAACACTTGCTGAGTCATCATGCGAAATCTCACCACTTCCAGTACTCGAAGGATGATGAGACGTCGTCTGCACGTTGGCTTCGGAGTGATCCTTGAGGGGTTCTGATCGGTCTTCAATATCGCCGTCCGAGGCATTCAGCTGATGTTGTTGCTGTTGTTGATATGCCATTTGTCGAAAACTCTGGTGCAAATGAGCAATATACAAATCGTCGGTTTCGTCCATTTCTTCCCAATCATCTTCGACAATGATTTCTTCCTCAAAGTCATCTTCATCAAATTCGTCAAAATCATCTGAAGAACCACCGTCCAAATGACGGAGAGGATCTGCGCTGTGATAGGTCTCCTCAATCCACTCGTCGTCCATGGTTGATATTAGGGGATCGTTCTGGAGTCACTCAAGTGAGCACAGTGATACTAAACCCAAGTACGCGATGACTCGGAATACACTGGACTCCAACGAATCTCACGAGGTGCGGCTCTGAGTGGCTCTGTTGTTGAAGAGTGGTAGTAAGGATTCTACCCAAAAATCCAACAACAAGGGCAGCGGTGCACGGTTGGTTGTTCCCCAGAGTCCTTTACTGTATAGGTAGAGTAGTAATAGTAGTAGGGGTCTACTGTACTCGACTGGAAGAAGTATAATAGACAAACGTTGTTTGTGCAGCAAATGAATGTGCGCACATACATTTTCAAATGTACATCCCCCGGGCGCGATCCGCCCCTAACTACCATGACGTCATGATATATGTACTTCACTAAATAATCATTCTCTTTCATTTTATGTACGATAGTCAATATAATAAACCTAGTAGGTCCATAGGTTCCGACGTCATGCTGCGAACCACGCGACATTGCGCTTGGATCGTTTCGCCAAGCAACCTCTCAATTCTCGTTTGTGCAAAAACACAAAGCAACCTTTCACAACTACTGCTACGATTCTCTTGCTGCATCGGCACTCTCCCTCTTTTACCCTTCATTTCTTTTTTCACACACACTCAAAACACTACTTTATCATGTCGCAAATGAGTTTTAGTACCGCCAAGCAATATGTTCGTCCTCCGCAACGAGGTAGGTTTCCTACTGTTTTGGACATCCAATTCCATCATCACCACAACATTGTGATGGCATGATGTATCGTCACTGATGGATTCACTCATCACTTTCTCTTTCTTTCAGGCGTTTTTGCTTTGGATCACTTTAAGCAATGTTCGGATCCAATGAAGGTAAGAGATTTTGTGTGCGTATGCCATCATCGTGGTACGATATCATAGCATCACCCATCATTTTCATCTCATTCAATGGCCTATTCCATCATATTATCACCTTCAGGCCTATTTGGATTGTCTCAAGGAATCCAAGGATATGCATCACAAGTGCAAACAGCTATCCAAAGAGTATTTGGAATGCAGAATGAACAATAAGCTCATGTCGGCAGAGAATCTGGATCATGTACGTGATTTTGTGGATATTTGGATATGTGTTTGGCGGTTGGTCGAGTCTACCTATCGTCGTTCCTATTCGTCTTTGTTTCTCATTTTTTGTGCTTCTTGTATGTTTGGCCACGAATATCATCATCATCCAACAACAGCTTGGATACGGAAAGGAAACCGAAGTAGTGGGGGCTCATGAATACGATCGAAGGTTCGTACCGCATCTCCAGGAATTGGGTGCATTCCTTTCCCAGAAACTCACACATATTCTTTTGTACATCATTATCATACAACCAACAATAACAAAATCAACAATAACAATGACAATAACAATGGCAACAACAGCAAGGAAAAGGCAGGATTCGTTGCAGGAAAGCACATTAAGAAGAAAGGAAAGTGGTGGTTCAACTTTGAAGGTAGAAATTGGTATGCAACCCCGGACGACAAAAAGGACAAGGAGTAAATTAATTCCCAATAGTGATATAATACCGGTAGATACAATATTGATTGGATGATTTACCACTATAATGTTGTGCACCATAAAAAAGAAACATGTCGTTTTACCTACGATATCAATCCATCAATCAACTACTACTGTACCTGTGCGAGTACTACGGTACCGTATTGATTCTAGAGCAACAAATCTTCCATGGGTTGGTTGTTGTTGGAAGAACTGGAAGGAGTATCCGTGTACCCACTGGTAGTCGGAATGGGAGCAGCATTGTTGGCGGCAGCATGAAAGGAATCCGCGGGAGGTACTTGACGACCCGATGTTGCAGAGGTAGTCTCGACCTCGGGCGCCGAGTTCATTTCTTCATCCGTTGCTCCCAACGCCTTGAGTTGTTCTCTCTTGGCCTTTTTGTTGGTCTCCATTCGTTGAATGTCTCCCCGACAAGTATCGTAGATATTCCGTACCTGACGATCCGAGGGCAAGTATCCTCGTTTGTCTTCTGCATCGACGAAACGACCATAGAGTTCCAGTCCAAACTTTTGTTTGTGTCCCTTGATACGTGTATCGACAATGGCCAACTCGGCCTTGATTTTGGTTTCTCCAGAGTGCATGACACTGGCTTTTCCAAAATTCATAAACTTTTGTCCCATGGTCTCGGCCTTGTCGGGAAAGGCTCCAGCGCGCTTGGCCTCGGCAGCCGCAAGCTGTTCTTTCAATTGCACGCGCTTGGCAGCGAGGGCTTGAATCTCCTTTTGTGCCTCAATAAGAGGAGGTCGGACAATGTTGGTGAGTTCATCTTCGGCAGCATAAAAGTCCTGGTTTTGACTGAGTGGAGAAATGTGATCATACATGGCAACTCCAAAGGCCTTGATGCGATTTTGAATGTCTCGATCAATGAGGAGCATGTCTCCCCTTAGTTTTGTTTTTTGAGCAGCGAGTTTGGTGGCATCGCCAGCCTTTTTGGCTCCTGCTTGAATGTTGGCCCACAGAGACATTTTATTCGTTGGGTTGTTCGATGTTTGTTACTGTACTTTATTGGTTGGTTAGTTGGTTAGGTTGATGGTGCAGACACAGGTTGTTGTTGCAGTACAGGACGAGAGCTGTAGTAGCAGTTCACAAGGCAACAACAAGCCATGTGCATTTTTTGGATCCGTTGGACTGAGCGAAAGGTCCGTACTGATCTCCCGTAGAGAGTCACGTAAAACTATCCGATCCTGAGACTGTTTCAGTCTTGGTAAGTCCTGCGATGGTCACTGTTCGAGCGAGTCGACATTCGACAGTCGACAGTCGACACAGAACTCACACCACCACAAGAAAGGAACCACCATGATGTCGGGATACAGAGTTTCCCTCCTCTCTAAAAAATGGATTCTTGCCAGGCCAGCTGTCTCAGCAAGCACTATGAGTAGGCAAACGTGTGGTATGGCCTCGAAATCGAAGTCAAACTTGAAATCGACATCGAAATCGAATACGAAATTGAATGCGAAATCGACATCGAATTCGAATACGAAATCGGCATCGAAATCGGCATCGAAATCGGCATCGAAATTGACATCGAAATTGACATCGAATGTGAAATCGAATGTGTGTGAAATCGAATGTGTGTGAAATCGAATGCGAAATCGAATGCGAAATCGAATGCGAAATCGAATGCGAAATCGAATGCGAAATCGAATTCGAAATCGAAATCCTCACCCAGCCCACAAACACCAACCAAAGAATTGCCTATCCTGGCAAAGAAGAATGTCATGAGGCCCAAAGCCCATGGGACCAGCAAAAAGCCTGTCATGAGGAATCTTCGTTGGGGATGCGATCCTGTGTTTGCTGATACGATCTGTGTGAGTAGTTTGAGTCGCATGATATTGTGATGGATGGTTTTCCCGTGTGTGTGAGATTGTGTTTGTTATTACGATTCCAACCCCCGACGGATTCTCACTGTACTAGCTGGTTGGATCACAACGTTGTTCCAACAGAATTTCAACAGAGACTTTGCAGAGTAAGTACTCGTGCCTGCTACTAACGCTAGTACTATTACAGTACCTCTTGTTGACTCTCATACCACCGGCGTTTCGTTGTTGTTGATCTTATCCTATTATTATTAGAGAAGTAGAAAAGGCAGAAAAACAGAATTTCTGGAAGAAATTCCCTGGATGGGAGGAGGAGAGACGCGAGGTTTTCCCTGATATCTATGATTTGAGTGAATACATGGATGAGGAATTCGATAAAGTTTCCGTGAGTACTAATGTTAGAACACATTGCTTTGTGGTGACAGATTTGGACGTGGTTTCTCTTGTTCCTCCTCATTGTCTCTCATAATTTTGGTTGGAATGATACTTTCTTTCATATCAGATTATCAACGGGCGCTGTGCCGAGTAAGTACAAGTACTGTATACCTGTGACATACACTCGTTCCATCAAATATCTTTCACTGATCGGATGTTGTTTGCATTTCTTAGAACTAGCTCATCCTGGCAAAAGACGGGCTTTTTGAGAGAACTTCATGCAACGGATGGTCCCATGGAATTTTATGATAGTGTGACAGGCAATCTCCTCTTCACGGCGCCTGTTGGTCGCATCAAGGAAGCATTCATCGAAGAGTGTCTGAGAACCGGGTGGCTCAGCTTTCGGGACAAGGAAGTCAACTGGAAATACGTCCGTTGTCTCCCCGATGGCGAGTGTGTTTCTACCACAGGGACTCATCTTGGACACAATGTCCCCGACAGTATTGGAAACCGATATCGGATCAATGTAGTAATTGTTGCAGGAGAAGAAGAAGACAATTTTTCATTCATGTACTAGG
Organism: Nitzschia putrida; assembly: GCA_016586335.1. Taxonomy (NCBI): domain Eukaryota; phylum Bacillariophyta; class Bacillariophyceae; order Bacillariales; family Bacillariaceae; genus Nitzschia; species Nitzschia putrida. Next base: position 12,943 of record BLYE01000108.1, on the reverse strand, counting down.
TACTAGGTAGATATATTCTTCCACCATTGCCTACCGGTTCTCGTAGCTACCTACTACTGTTATATCTCCCTGCATCATCTGATCCTCCATGTTGACCACGGTAGGACCCCCTGGAACGATCGTCTTCCTCATCATAGGAGGCACTTCGTCCTCTTGACGACGATCTCCTGCGGGAACGCTTACTGCTACCCCTACGATCATCCTCGCCATCATTCTCGCCACCATGTCGACGTCCATGTTTGGAAGACCGATGATCGTCTCGTTTTCGTCGTCGTTCACCCCGATCCTTTTCACGGCGTTCATCTTCGGCGTCATCCTCTAACGATCGAACCAAGCAAGGAGGAACTGGCTTGACATGCATGAAATTACAAAAACCTCCCCGAGTACAATTCTCTTCATCAAAATCGCGACAGCGGGCCTGTATATGTATAGAGAGCAATGGTGCTGTGTGAGATGATGGATTGCAAGACGTACTACCGTGGTGCAGTGCAGCACAAGACCAACAACAAGAAAGACAAAGACATACCTCTTGAAAGTTTTGCACTGGAGAATACTCCACTTCCATTTTTCGTCCATCATAGAATCGACCATTCATAACCTCCAAGGCATCGGCCGCTTCTTCTTCATCCATGAATTTGCAATACACATGTCCAATCATGTGGTCCCCTATGATGTTCCGATAGTAGAATGAAATAGTAGAATGCAAGTTGGTTGGTTAGATTGGAACCACACAACAATCAATGCCCCATGCCCTTTCCAAAACAAAAAACACATACCTAGATTGTCACAAACATGCAAAGCATCAATTCTACCAAATTTGGAGAATTCCATGTACAAATCTTCATAAAAGCAAAAGAATTCCTCTCGTGCTTGATCCACATCCACAACGGCAGGACCCGCGGTAGCAGCCTGTCGCAACTCGGCCAATCGCTGGGGGTGACGATACAAATGCTGTACAAGGTGTCAAGAAGGATAAGGAAGGAAATAAAGAGAGGTCAGAATGTACATGCTGTGATGAATGCAATCATGCATAACAAGTACCAACAATAATACACACCTTGATGAGAAGAGTCGGACTAAAGGCAGGTTTGTGATGCAAACGAGAGCAACGATCCGAGTGACGACAGGCTCCAATTTTGTAATAAAACGGACAGTTTACTTTGTCCTCTTCTGTTCCGTGAATTCTTGCTAGATGCTTTGCCATGTTGGACTCTGCTGTTGTGTGTTTGTATTGCAACTGTGTTACTACTACTGTGTTGTGTGGAGCCAATTGCGGTGGAGTGTGGAGTGCATGTTGTTGTGGTAGCTGTGGTCGTGGTCGGTGGAGCATTGTGAAGTCGATCGAATCAAATTGAATGCGACATACAGGCGACACCAGAAGCGACTAGATGGACTGGTTCGTTCGCCTTCGAGGTCGACCTTGGAGAAAAGAACACAAAACAGAAAGTGCACAAGAAGCAACGACGACGACGACGACGACGACGTGCACCCGAAACCGTTCCATTTATTTCATTCGGACTCAACATTACGTACTTAAATTTGTGATTGACTTTCAAGGAACCAGCAGGATAAAAACCTCAAGATTGTTACTACTACTTGAACTTTTCAACAATTATTCAGCACTGCACCATGAAATTCTCACAAATGCTGTGGATCCTTTGCTGTTGGGTCGGCATGTTTGGATGGTGTTCTGTCGAATCTTTTCTCCCCTTGCCTCTTTCCGTTGCATCCCAACGATGGACTGCTACAATGAAACTTTCCACGTCTCCTACTTCTGTTACAGATACGTCTCCTCCTACTCTTACTACAGATCTTTCTACCGATAATAGTTTGTTACAAGAATTGGAGACATTACGAACGACGACGCTCCAATCCTGTCCTCAATTATGGAAAGAAATGGCTCGGATCAATCCTCATCAAACAGCCATTTTGGATAACCGCAATTGTCATGATGGTCCTCAACCCATGGATACTACCACTGTCAATCTTACTTTTGCACAAACCTACGATATTGTTGATGCATGTGCACAATATCTACGGTCCATGCCGGAATGGCAGCAGCAGCAAGGAGATCATCATGTAGCAATCTTTGGAGAGAATTCGGCGCGATGGCTCTTGGCGGATCATTCCATTCAATGGGCAGGAGGAGTCACGACAGTGCGAGGATCTGATGCCTCTTTGGATGAGTTGCGTTATGTTTACAATCATTCCGATTCCTCTGCCATGGTCGTTTTGCAAGATCCTACACTATTGTTTCGATTACATCAAGACGCACAACGACTTGGACTGGAGGTACCATTGGGACTGGCCAATGATCGATATGGGCCGGTTCATACCGTCTTTCTTCTACATCAAGGAACAATTGCTTCGGACGAGGTTCAACAACTGGCGAGCGAGTTGGGTATCCGGATACAATACTTTGCTGATGTCATGGAACAAGCGCTGCAAGAAAAACAAAATGGCGTACCTGCAACAGAAGCATTGCCTACTTTGACTAAGGATCATTTATCTACCATTGTTTATACGTCTGGGACCACCGGTCAACCCAAAGGAGTCATGTTGACTCATGGCAACTTGTTACATCAACTTTCTCATCGACTCTCCTACTCCAAACCATATCACGAGTCCGAACCACTTCCCAATGAGACAATGCTTTGTTTACTCCCTATTTGGCATATTACAGAACGAACCTTTGAACTATGGATGTTAACTCGCTCCTGTAAATTGGTCTATTCCAATGTCCGACACTTCCGCGACGATTTGGCTCTACACCAACCAGAGTGGTTAGTATCCGTCCCCCGTGTGTTGGAAAGAATTGCGACTGGAGTGCAAAACAAGTTTGCGACTTCCAGTTGGCCCATCAAGACGTTGGCGTCCCTCTTTACGTACACGGGATCGATCCGTTCGAAACATGCCAGCATCGCTCAGGATTTGGTCGTAGGAGGTAATCCACCAACACCACTACAAAAGCTATGGAGCCGAATCAAGGTTGCATCCGTGGCACCACTTAACAAGATTGGAGATATTTTGGTGTGGAAAAAGGTAAAGCAAGGCTTTGGTGGGAAATTGAAGAGTATGATTGTCGGAGGGTCTGCAATGGCTGGAGCTTTGGAGCAATTTTATTCTGCCGCTGGATTTCAAGTGTTGGTAGCATATGGATTGACCGAGTGTTCACCGCTCTTGACCTTTCGGCGATCGGATGCCAATTTGGCGGCGGCTGGATGCTGTGGACAACCTTGTGCGGAGACGGAGGTTCGGGTGGTGGATCCAGATTCCCCTAGCGTGCCAACGTCCACTCATGAGGAACGCATCCCATTACCTCCTGGAGAAGTAGGAGTAGTCATTGGCCGAGGTCCTCAAGTCATGAAAGGTTACTATAAAGATCCTGAAGCGACGTCAAAAATCCTTGACTCTCAAGGATGGTTCGATACAGGCGATTTGGGCATGATCAACCCTGTCACGGGCGATCTGGTGCTAACAGGGAGGGCTAAAGACACCATTGTCTTGTCCAACGGAGAAAATATCGAACCTCAGCCCATTGAAGATGCCCTGGTTGGAAACTGTAAATGGATGGAGCAAGTAATGCTCATGGGACAAGATGGGCGTCACCTCATGGCCATGGCTGTGGTTGACCCAGATCACCTCGTTTCCCTTGGGTTTGTGTCCAATACAGAAGGGAAAGCATTAAAGGCCGCGAGCGATGCAATCTTGGACCCAAAGTGTAGCGAGGAGGAGTATCTACAGCATTGCAAGACTCTTCAAGACGCTTCGACAGCGTTGCGAACCAACAAGGCAATCCTGGAGGCATTCCAAAACAGTGTCAAGGAAGCTACGAAACACTTTAGGCCGTGGGAGCATGTCTCTGAACTGTTTTTAACTTTGGAACCATTTGCAGTAGCGAATGGTCAACTGACTCAGAGTTACAAAATCAAACGAGATGCTGTGCGGAATCGATACCTGAAAGAGGTGTTACCATGATTTCAAGAGGTCATGTAGCAAGTGTCCAAAATGCAAGGGAGGACCACAAGAATACTCGTCCAAAGGACACGCTGAATGGATATCATCCATGTACGAGTACCCTCGGACCACCAAAGTGTCACATCATCCTTGGTTCGGTGTTCCAAACAAACAGTGGATGCCACAATTTCTTTCATCACATTGGAAAAAGGAAACCTGTGCCATGTCACTTCATAGATTTACTTGATCAATAGAACGTATGTACTAATTTTGAACAATACAAACATTTGGAGTAAACATTCTTTCATTCGCCATTTCAATAGCAACTACTAGTATTGGCAATTGTTGTCTTACCAGTAGTAAGACAGGGGGCAGCAGGCAAACAGGGAAGAGGTGGTGTGTGGTGCACTTCTCGATTTTCTCGCGAGCAGCTTCCACGAGTTGGGAATGTTTCTCTGCGTTTGCCACGTGCCTTGGCGCGCCGGGCGACCCATGTCGAACCCACACAGAAAGAAGTGCGCGGTGTTGCACCGGCCAGCGTTCAACGCCCTCACCCACATTTCTCCCACACTCCATTCCAACATGGGACCGACGACTACTATCGACAAGCTTCCGTTGGACGTGAATAAATAACTAATCTTGACCCATCATCAACTGGGTTTCATGTCGTCTGAGAGGTGAAAGTTTTCGCACAATCCGTCTTCGTTTCGAAGAATTTTGACGAGAGCAAGTGTTGGTATTTTGTTCCACATTGTTGTGGTACCGTACCGGTCGATCATCATCCATTTGTAAAGCATAGGCTGGAAGGATCCAACAAACAAGATGAAGTTCATGGGAAGGAAAGTAGGTCTTGGGGTTCTACGAAAGAACTCCAAGGTGGATGGCCACAATGCAGCCGAAATTTCTGTGCAGGATAACAAACGAGTAGACAACGGATCTTCGAATCCTCGTTTTTTCTCCAGACCACCCGTGTCTAGAGTCATCCCTCAAGTTCATTCGGAAGATTGTGAACGTGAAATGCCTGACTCTTCCAAACGATCTCAACGAAAACTGCGAACCAGGATTACTGTATTTCAAGGTCAAAAGATCGAACATCGATCCACTTCCGACTTGTGGGAGGAGATTTCAGAGTCGGATGCTTCCGACTACAGAGATTCAGACTTAGAAGATTCGGATGTGGAACTCAATGATGATATGCGAGAACCAAACGCTCGCTCCCAGGGTTGCCGACATTTCTATGACCCTGAATTGGATGGATGCGTCGCTCGCTATGACGGCATCGTCAATGGCATCTTTGACATCACCAGTGTCGTGGGCATTGACACTCCCACCGACGCTGATCGAGGATTGCGCACACATGGCGACAGATACGATGAACGTGAATCTGGTTGCCAGATTTTCGACATTTTGAGTGAAAGCGATTCGGAAAATTCAATGGACAGTGTCGAGAATCGACGAAAGCAACGACAAAGGAGACACCGGAGACGACGTAAACATCAGAAGAAAGATGATGCCTTTGACTGGGAGGAATTCTTTGAAGTTTTCTAGACACTTCTTTGGTAAGAGGTGGTACTACGAGTGGCACCCTTGAATTTGTTTTACCACAAGAGGGGTCTCTAGTAGCATCGAATGTAATGACTGCTATGCTGTTAGTAGTACTAACTACTAGAGGCTATAGAGTATGAAATAGTGAATCTGTAGGTGCCAGAGTAGTCCTCTCTACTAGAACAGTAGTGCCCCACTCTACTACGGTAGTAGTAGAGGAGCTCTACTAGCGCCTACACGAACGTAAAGATTGGATCAAGTCGACTCTGTTCTCACCAGATACCTCGTACAGCAGTCCCGTTGCCGTTCGGCCAGGTACTTTTTTACGTTGCTTGGTTCCTCTTTCCTATCAGAGGTAGGTTTGTTGCAGTATTTGTTGTGATTCAAGAGGGACGACAGAGTGAGTCTCTACCCCGTACGCACTCTAGTAAAGCTACCGGTAGGTACCGGTCGGTAGAGGACTGGTGGTAGTAGAGCACTCGTACTGTTCAGCCGCAGGATTCTCATTGGGCCCAACAGACTCTGGAAGTTGACACCACCGAATTCTCGATTCGCGAGTTACAACAAGAGAGTTCCCATTATTATCACGAGTATTATAGTAAATGGACCACCAGCCAGGTGTGGTGGTGGTGGATGTTGTTGAATGTACTTGCCGGTACCGTAGTGGTGGTGGTGGTGGAGGTGGCAGCCCACCATGACTTTACCGGTAACAATGCAGTTCCTTCTTTTCTACTACGAGTACCGGTAGTACGCTTCTGAGGAACAGGAGGAGGCACCACCGTTAGTAGTAGTCATTCTCTACTACTACCGGGGAGTGCATACACCATTTTGGATTTGCATACGGCCGTCCCCTGGTACCAGGTGACCACATAAACATGCATGATCCTTACTATCGGCAGACTACCAGTGCTAACAGTAGAGAAGAGCTTGCTAGTACTAGCGAGCAGCATGTTCATACACTGCTGCTGCACGCGACTTTATGTCTCAAGATGGTGTTGCGACCACCTAAAATCGATTATATCTCAGTGCGACCTCATATTGGTCGAGTGATTTGTGGCATGCATAAAATCAATAGCGTTCCATTGAAGAACAGCCGACCTCGTCGATTTTCCGCGGATGCCTTGTTTGGGCAATTTAATTGAGTGATGGAAGCGCCGAAAACGAGCCGATAGCTGGTCAGAAACGCCGACTTCAAGTAAATATTGTTAACCCCTCACAGGAAAAGAGAGTCCCCATGATGTATTATCGGCCCATTACGATGTCGAGACATAGGATATAGGAGGAGTGAATCTGAAAATAGACACCAATGGTTCGTTTTATATGTCAGGGTTGTCAGGGCTTTTCTCATCGAGAAAATGCTGCCACCTCTGGTTGATTGGCAAGAATATGGATTGAGCTCACAAACATAATCTATAAGGATCCGAAGGCGTACTTCATCTCAATGAATGCCACAACTGCTGAGACCGCTCCCGTCACCCCTGACCGAACCACCATGTTCGCTCTAGACCCAATCGAAGATGATGATGAATCCTCGAACGTAGGGTCGTCCAACGAGAGCAAGGACGCTCAGCGATCTGGTGCCGAGGAGGTTGCAATTGCTAAGGCCGAGGACCTAGCTGTCTTTCGGATTCGTGTGGCTGTCGCTATATTCTTGATGGTCTGCACTATTGGAGTTGCTACTGCCGTCTACAAGGTAACTGTCATTGAGGAAAACCAAGTTTTTGAGGACGAGTTGTACGATTTCTCCATCAAGGCACTCAGCTCGGTGGTAAATGCCCTTGGGCATTCCGTCAGTATGCTGGACACCTTCGCTGTGTCTATTGTGTCTCATGCCAGGGACATAAATCAAACCTGGCCTTTTATCGAGATCCCTGATTCCAGCGTCAAAATGTCAAAAGTCTTGACTGTCACAAGCGGCATCGCCATTTCCTTTCTACCAAAGGTCCTCGAGAAAGAGCGTCCTGACTGGGATGCATTCTCGATGGAGCAAGGCCCTCTTTGGGTGGATGAAAACCTTAAGATTCAGGAAATTGATCCAAATTTTCACGGAAACCGGCTGGAAGAGTATTCTGTGGGGCCGATGTTTTGCTTGGAAAACATCTCGGAGGTTCCAATTCATTATCCCCACTGGCAGCAGTATCCGACTGCTACGAGTCTAGCACCATTCAATTTTGATTCAGGCACAACTCCACATATTGTGAGGAACCTGCAAAGTGGGAGATTTCGTCTGTCGGAGATTCCCAATGGCGAAAACACGGATCCAGCTGGATATAATGCTTGGTTGAGTGAATACGTCGGCGACTCCGGGATTTCAACGGCTGAACCTGCCAGCGAGTTTATCTATCCCATCTCCCAAGCATTGGTTGACAGACCTAACTCGTTGTATGCAGATGCTGGTGACTCGTCCGACATCATCGGATTGATTTGGACAAACTTCTTTTGGAGATACAAGTTCGAGGGCATCTTGCCTCAAGGAACCAAGGGAATCGTGATGGTTACGCACAACACGTGCAATCAGAGCTTCACCTATGAGATCAACGGACCAGAGGCCGTCTTCCTCGGTCATGGCGACCACCACGATCCGGCATATGACCACCTTGTCGTGGAAGCCACCATCACTGACTTGGTGGAAGAGATTGGGTTGTTGAATGTGTATTCTGGTCTCTTGATCAGTACGGAAGAAGGAGAATGTGACTACTATTTCCGAGCATACCCTTCCAAGGCTTTTGAAGAGTATTACAAGACGGCGAACCCTTGGATTTACACTGCCGTCATTGTGGGTATCTTCATGTTCACATTCATTGTGTTTGGTGCATATGATTTCTTGGTGGAGCGCCGCCAGTCCAAGGTCATGTCCACCGGTAAGTAGATCCGATCTTGACGGGGTCGGAGAGATGTTGCCTTGGTGGTATTGCCAATCTAACATGTGTGTCCTCCTCTTGTCAATGTAGCTGTCAAGTCGTCTGCCATTGTATCTTCTCTGTTTCCTTCCAACGTTCGCGATCGTTTGTACGACCTTGAGGGTGAGAACAAGGGAAACAAACAACTCACTACTGCCCATCGTAGCAGTATCAGTTCGGACATTGCGCATCTAGACAACTTCAAGATGGCAGCAGGGGAAGGAGAAGACCGTGAAGGCCGTCCCATTGCAGATCTGTTCCCCGAGACCACTGTGATGTTTGCCGATCTGGCCGGCTTTACCAAGTGGAGTTCTACAAGAGAACCAAGTCAAGTATTCATTTTGTTGGAGCATCTCTATGGAGCCTTTGATGCGATTGCAGCTAGAAGACGTATCTTCAAGGTGGAGACCATCGGAGATTGCTACGTTGCCGTGGCAGGACTTCCAGAGCCTCGAGCCGACCACGCGGTGGTCATGGCCAAGTTCGCACACGATTGTAACGCCAAGATGACCAAACTCATGTCTCAGCTTTCTGTGACATTGGGACCAGACACAGAGTACTTGTGCATGAGGTTTGGTTTGAATTCAGGTCCAGTAACAGCTGGGGTGTTGCGTGGACAAAAGAGTAGGTTTCAGCTATTCGGGGATACCGTGAACACTGCGTCTCGTATGGAGACAACGGGGAAGAGACAGAGTATTCATGGAAGTCAAGCTACAGCGGATGAATTGATCAAGTTTGGAAAGGAGCACTGGTTGCAAGCAAGAGAAGATGCCGTCGAAGTGAAGGGGAAAGGTCGTCTACAAACCTACTGGATTGTACCAGCCGAAGCCGCCATGGCATCATCCAGTGATGGTGACGAGCTTCGCGAAGATAGTAGCAAAAGCTCTAAAACTCATTAACTCCAATAGGAATCAAATTGGCTGTTGCAACATGCTTTGTAGATTTCGGTACTGCCGAACCTGCTACAGTACTCGTACCTGCTTGCCTCCTGTTGGCATTTTCTTGTCACGAACTGGGTCACCATTTATTTACTACTTCTCCACACAACCCCACGGAGTGAAAGGGACTTCAGTAGTGCCTTTCCCACCTTCCTTTGCGAGAAGACAACATGCCAACAACGGTCGTTGGCCCTCTTGTTGGTGTCATCATCATCCCTACCTCCTGATTCCTGATACGACGGTGGTGCGGCGACGGTACCACCTTGCGGCGGGACATTATTCTATGCCCTGTGTTAATCTAAAAAACTCTCTCATGCGACAAAAGTAGCAGATGGCCGAGTTGCACATATAAGGACAACTGGAAACTGACGAACGTGCGCTGCAAACCTGCAAAAAGCAGCTGAAAGCGATACAAAACCGCAACATCCTTTCCCCAGCAAAACACAGTACGGGTTACGATGTTAGAAAAAGAAACATATCAAAGTCATTCATCGACGGACGAAGTTCTCTCGTATCCAGACTATGAATTCGGGCCTGACGAGAAGAGTAGCATCAAGGCAGTGGACGCTCTAGTGGCCCGAGATTTGAACGCCATGAGTTTAGAAGAGCGTGAAGCGTTGCTGGAACAAATTCATGGCGTCGACGAGCCTGTCCAAGAAACGGAGGAGTTCCTTCAAGAAAGGCTGCAACAAATGCAAGAAGAAATACGTTTGCTATCGCGAGAAACATCCAAGGACATTTATACTCTAGCCTTGCAGTCACCAAACTCGGAAGTCGCAACCCGATCCTTTCATCTCCAGTTCCTACGAGCAGCATACTACGATCCGTATCGGGCGGCAGCTCGCCTAGCACTCTTTCTCGAAAAGAAGTATGAATATTTCGGAAGAGATGTTCTAGGGCGACCGCTACGACTCAGTGACCTGGATAGGGATGATATGGCCTACTTGAAGTCCGGTACACTGCAGGTTCTACCATCCAGAGATCACCGAGGACGTGCTGTCATCGGAGATTTGAACATGACCAAAAATATCTTCAAGACGGTGGACAATATGGTAGGTGCAGTGGTTGGTTGGTTGGTTGGTTGGTTGATTTAGTACGTCGAAGGAGTCGTCTCTCTCTCACCCTCCTCACCTTTTCGTTTCCTTGCTCCCAGTTCCGAACCTTCTTTTACACGTTTTGCACCGTCGCAGAAGATGAGGAGACCCAACGACATGGCGTCACGATCATTTTCTATTTCTCAGTTGCCCTCCAGCTTGCTCGCGAACTCCATGCCCGCGAGTTCAAGTTGTTTGATTGCGTCCCCGTTCGAATCGCAGCCATTCACTTTTGTGCCAGTACACCCTTCATGAAGGTTGTCCGGGCTGTGTTCATGTTGGGGTTTGGGTCTCTGGATCGTGTCAAAGTCCGTCTGCACGAGGGCTCTCCGAAAGAGGTACACCACAGCCTAAAGGCCTTTGGTCTGCCTGTCAAGACCCTACCTATCACATATGAAGGCGATCTCAAAGTCAACAATCACACCAAGTGGATTCAACGGCGCATTCTTTGGGAAAGTCGTGGTGAGTTCGCCACTTCAGATGATATGCTGACAGACGGTGTAGATCTGCCTGCCCCCAAAGATGTCTTGCTTGGCCGCGGCAAGACTGTTCAAGATCACTCGGGAAATCTACGATTGAAAGGTGTTGTTTTGGCATACTTGGACTCGTACAGATCCGCCGCCAAGTCGGAGAAGAATATATTGGCCATGAAGGTGGTGCAACTTATCCGGTCTACAGGCGGTCGGTTTTTGAAACGGACAGACGAGCACTCTTGGTGGGAAGAAGTAGACGATGAAACAGCTCGAGAAAAGGTGAGCATGATCTTTCGAGCCTCTATTCAGTCTGCTACCGCAAACAAACTATCGGAACCATCCTCCTCCGATGAGCCTGTTGTATCAGACTCTCCAAACAGTTTTGAACAATAACTAAGAACAATGAAGCTTTTGCATTTTGGTTCTACTCAGGTGGAAGCATGTGCTGCACTACTGTTATGTTCTGTAGATTTCTGTCATGGGGTTCCTCCTGACTCATGAGTCTGCAACAAGCTAGCAGTCACGATAGTCGTACGAGTATTGGCGTTAGTACGACGTCAGCAGACAGAACCCAAACACATGAGAGGTAGCTAGGTAGGCAGTAACTACCCGTACCTGGTACCTGGTTTCGTTGCAACTATTTCGTGTGTGTCGGTGCTTGCTTGCAGCAACAGTGTTCTAGAGGAATGAGTGAAGAGAACGTTGAAGGAGAAAGTGAGAATGCCAGTGAAGTGAATGCGTCTGCTGCCAGCGGTTCAACTGTAGAAGAGGAGGCACAGTCCCTTCGTTTGGTACTGGAAGAACTTTTGCATTCGCAGGGCCGCCGAAGTGAGGATTTCCGATATGCCTGGAGTGATGAGGAAGTCTTGGCCAAATTGATTATGATTGTGTCTCAACATTCCTCTGAGGTACTGGATATTGCTTTGCGAATGGCGGTCGATGCCCAATGGGATCAACAGAACGATGACGTGTCCTATACAGGGCGATTTCCATTGCACCTTGCCATTGATTCCAATGCACCTTTTGAAATCATTCGATGGCTTTTAGAAAATGATCCAACCAAAGATTCTGTTAGTCACAAGGATAAATGGGGTGACTTGCCTCTCCATACGGCCTGCTCGCGAAAGAATTACACCCAGGTGGTGAAATTGTTGCTTGATGCAGACCCCACCAAGGAAACTGTTTTGGTCCCTCGTGTGGATGGGTCCCTTCCCATCCACACTGCCTGTCGGTAAGCCTTGTACTTTGCACTATCCATTCCAATCGAAAGTGTGCGGCTCACATGTTCACCATCCTTTGGGCTTCCCCAGATACAACGCACCAGCAGAAGTTTTCAATGCACTGTTGGAATGTGATCCTTCACCTACAGCCAGGAAAACAACGCTATTTCATCCCAATCAGTATGGTCAACTTCCACTTCATGTTGCTTGCCGATGCAACCTCCATCCAATATCTCTACAAGTTCTGTTGGAGCAAGATTTGGAGCAACGGGCATTGCTCATTCCAGATGGTTTTGATCGAATTCCCCTTCACCTCGCCTACTTGCATCGATGCCCTCCTAGTTCTGTGGAACTGCTGTTAAAGGGTATGATACAAGGTCGATGTGAACGGCGAGGGTTGGAAAACTGGAAACGTGATTCACACGAAATGATGAAACTCATGGGTGTCCCAGAACGTGATTCCGATACATGTGATAAGCTGACGAGGACCATGGAAGTTTTGTCGAATTTCATGGAACGTGTTTATGCATTGGAATTGGCGGTATGGAAGTCGAGTTGTTGTCGTGGCGAGCAGCACAGTACGGGACAACTTGCTTCCATTGCGGATTTGCTGCAAGCAGACAAGGAACACTACCGTATTACCAGTGGAGCGGATGTTATTGTTCCCCGAGTATTGTCCTTTATGGATGATGAGCCTGTATCTATATTGATTGAAGAATTTAAAAACTGGTAAACCATCTATCCATCATGCTAGGAGTTTTGTACCTATTCACGGTTCCATCCATCGAATTCAAAACGTGGGTGCAAGGACTGTAC
>BLYE01000107.1:0-20467 GCA_016586335.1 Nitzschia putrida | reverse complement strand
CAAGTCCTGGAAGCAGCAGAAACCATTGCAACTTTGCAATCCCAACGTGTGTCTCTGATTGGCCAGAGAGATGATTTTTTGCATCAGCGCAAGTCCGCCAGTGCCTTGATTGGGAAACTTATGCGTGACAAGGCCGATGCCTCTGAGGTGGAAAAACAAAAAGAGATTTCCCAACAAGCTGCTGAGCAGGCGCAGGCAGTGGAAGCCACCTTGGCAGAAATTCAGTCTACTATGGATCAGCTATTGGCAGGTTTGCCCAATCTTTTGGATGATTGTGTTCCCGATGGAGATGATGATACACAAAATGAGTTGGTTTCCAGTTGGGGAGACATCAAGGAGTTGCCACGTCGGTTGGGATGGACGGAAGACATGGAGCCCAAATGGCACGACGAAATTGCCGAAGGGTTGAATGGATATCAAATCAAAGCTGGAGTGCAGATGAGTGGTTCCCGTTTTGCTGCTCTGAGTGGAGGTGTCGCACAATTGGAGCGTGCCATCGGTATGTATTTTATGGAGATGCACACGCAGCAACATGGATATACCGAAGTCAGCGTCCCCTTCATCGTTGGCCGCTCGGCTCTAGAAGGGACTTCACAACTTCCTAAATTCCAAGAGGATTTGTTTGCCATTGATACAAAATCCCATACCTGCAACGGAGAAGACGCCTTTTTGATCCCTACCGCGGAGGTGCCCGTCACCAATATGCATGCCAATTCTATTTTGGACCATACAGAACTACCCATTTCCTACGTTGCTTGGACTCCTTGCTTCCGATCGGAAGCTGGAAGTTCCGGTAGAGACACCCGGGGACTATTCCGGTTACACCAATTCTACAAGGTTGAGCTTGTCAAGATTACCACCCCAGAGGATTCCGATGCCCAACACGAACTCCTCACTAGTCACGCAGAAGCATGTCTTCAAGCATTGGAATTGCCTTATCGCAAAGTAAGGTTGTGTTCGGGTGATATCGGATTTGCTGCAAAGCATTGTTACGACTTGGAAGTTTGGCTTCCAGGGCCGGGTCAGTTTAGGGAAATTTCGTCATGCAGCAACACTGGAGACTTCCAGGCGCGACGCATGGCATTGAGATACCGACCTGATGTACCTCAAAAGAAGAAGGTGAAACCTGAGCTGTGCCATACAATCAATGGAAGTGGTTTGGCTGTGGGACGAACCTTGGTTGCCATTTTGGAGAACTATCAATGCCCCAATGGAGATGTCGTAATCCCCACTGTGCTTAGACCATACATGGGTGGAAAGGAAATTTTGGAGTCAATCAAAGCCTAAGAAGGTGTAAAGCCAGAAATCTAAAGTCTAGAGCGATCGTAGACATGTCATTATTCTTGTGTGGTTGCTTCTTCTTCTTCTTCTTCTTCATCCACTCCTGTAGCAGCTTCCTCTGCAGGAAGTGCCTCGGTATCTTCGGCGGGCGCATCACCTGTATCCACTTCAACGCCACCTGATCCTTCTCCCTCTGTAGGTGGAGCCTCGACTTCTTCTTCCACAGGAGGCAAGAACTTCTGAATCGCTGAGCGAACAGACTCATTTTCCGTGTGCAGACAAGTTTCCAATAGTTGATCCATCCAATCCAAATTAGCCAACTTCTCTTCGGGTAGGTTTCTGTAACCAATGAGCATGTCCCTAAAAGCACTAGCAGTACGTTCATATAGCATCACAGCACGCCCACTCTTGTCACCCCCTTGTACCACAGCCTCTCTCTCCAAAAACTCAGTCGCCAAGTTTTGCGTTTGTTCTTTCAAAAGTGCCTGGACATTTGCCAATTGCTCACTGGTCGCTTCCTCTGAGAGTTTTGCGGCCGCTAACTGAAGCAAAAATCTATTCATGTACCTCCTTCCATAGAACGCTGTTTCCAGGTAGTCAGGTCTGTGAAGTGACACATTGTGTAAGTCGAAGTCATTCAGAATGACAAACCTTTGGCCATGTATTACCATGTATTACTTACCCCTTTTGTGACGTTGGCTTTGATTCGCGAGTCAGCAGAATGGAGCTTGCCTGTTCGTAGTCTCGAATTGCCTTCCCTAGCCCTGACACTAGGAATAGTCGCCACCGAGTTCCCAATGACTGCTCAAAGCGCTGCGCACCCAATAACGTTCCCATGATGTAGACAGCATTGCTACCGATGTATCGGCGATCAGATAGAATATTGTCTTCCAAGAAGAACTCCCTTATAGATTCCTCATACTCTTCGTCGACCTTGGTCTCATTGTCTTGACTTTCACTCTCATCAGCTTTTGCCACGGCTCCATTGGCAACCCTCGGAAGACCACGCACACTCAGGCTTCGACGAATCATGCGTCCCACGGTTGCCCATGTGTCGTCGCTCAAGAATTTTGAATCCATGTCACTCATCAAGAATTGTTCCAATCGTCGCAAGCCTCGGACTACCAAAGCCCCTGAATCAGAAAGCAAACAACTATTCAACATTGCAAACAACTCCTCCACAAGAACGTCATCGCCAAATGACTCAACAGAACGGACGTAAATAAGAACACAGGCATCCATAAACTGATCAAATGTCGTATCCAACCAAGTCGGCTGCATCTTGGTAGCCGGTTCATTAGACTTCGAGCCTGTCATGAAACGATCAAAATCCTCTGGAAGCTGCGGTGGTCTGGTGTCCCCTGAACTTGGTTCTGCGAACTCCAAGACTGGAGCCAAAATACCTCGGAATACAAGTTGCAGCAACTGGATATGACGTTGCTTTTCTGACTCAACGTCATCCTTTGTTGAAGGGCAGAAATGCGAGGTGATGATCTCCGCCAGTACCTCCAGACCTTTTGACCGCACCGCCTTTCTTTCGTCGCCAACAGCTCTGGAGATGCCCAACAAGATGGGCCACCAAAGCTCCAACTCTTCATTGGAGCCACTGTCAGGAGCGTCTTCTTTCTCCTCTGCAACCGCAGAGCCTGATCGTTTCTTAATGAGGGGCAGAGCAAACTCCTCATCTGCCAAAAAGCGAGCAAGAGAGACCAAATGTTCCAAGCTGGTCAAACTCATCGCTTCATGCGGACCGGCCACGTAGATAAGCAGAGCGTCCACAAAGTCAACAAAACGCTCGTCCAAAAGAACTGCAGGCACAGACTTCACGCTAGTTGTTCCCTCAGGTGCCAGAACGGGTGCCAATTGCGTTGTCAACAATGAGAAACCCAATGCTGCAATATCCAAATCTGGGTCCTTGCCGGCGAGACCCAAGATCTTCAGAATTGGCTTCCATCCACTGCGGAGCTGTCCACGTTGCGTTTGTTCGTCACTTGGAGTTCCGAACATAAGAATCAACCGCTCCACACACTTGAGAAGCAGCTCTTTGGTCGTATGAACTTGGCTTTTGGCCATGACAGTTTCCAATGGTTTCAAAAACCTTCGCTGGAACTCAAACATACCCAATTCCTCACGCTGCAAGTACTGAATGCACAATTGCCGGAACGAATCCACAGCATACATCGCTACGGCAGGGTTGACGTGCAAAGCAGTGCTTGTCAAGTGAGCAGAAACGGGAGTCCAAATGTCGGCGAATACCAACCTTGGTCGAGAATCCATGTTGTAGTGAGTCACTTCTACCAACTTTTGAAGGTTGTAGATGTTTGGTTGGTGATGATGGAAACCTTCGACCTCTTGCAAGATGGAGTGATGTTGACGATACTGGACTTGCGTCAAGTCCACGTGGTTGTTTTCGCTGCCTACACCACCACCATAGTGAGAAATTTCCATGCGAGACACTCGGCAAAGTTGTAGAATAAACTCATTGACAGCCGCCGTGCTCAAGGATGAAGATCTCTCATAAATAGCTTCAATGACAGATTCAGAAATACCTTCGTAGATGCTTCGGGCATTGGCTTCATCGATTTCCTTGGAATCCATGTCCTCCTCATCGTAATCCATCTCGGAAGAATCCGAGAATAGATCGGCGTCATCCACAGAAATATCTCCGTCACTAGCACCCAAGCTGTTGGACGAATCATCCAAGCTGTCACTGTTTTCTTTGGCAGCTCGTCGAGCATGCCTTTCACGTAGACGTCGCTCACGTTCTTCCAACCGAGCTCTTCGTCGGGCTGCTGCTTGTGCCACAGCTCGATCGTTTCGAGCAAGCAAATGGAACAATTGATGGAACCGGTTGACTTCACTCAACGCCTTGAAGACGTGCTCCCAGCTCGAGCCTAGGAGTTCTCCATCGGATCTGGCCAACTCCAACATGGTCTGGACACATCGTACATGTCGAGGCTCCAACAAGGCTCCCGTTCCAAGTTGCGAGAAGCGAACCAAGGCCAACATGTAAGCGTCACGTGCCACATTGTTTCCACACAAACCAGCCGTGCAAATGGCATATTTGAATCCTGTGAGGCAGACTTCAAAGGTTTCGGCGGCGTTGGCAGCGGCTTCTTCCAATTCCTCATCTGTTGCAATAGCCAAGAGGGCACCAACCGTTCCATTCGCCGACTCCATCGCAGTTGAAAAGGCAGCCAAGGCAGGTCCCCAAGTCACATCAAACATGGGAGACACATATTCATCGCGCAAACCACTATCCTCGGTGCGAACATACCTGACAGCAGGGTGCTTTGTTGATTGACTGTTGGACCTTGACCTTCGGTGGCTTCGCCCATCGGTTGCTTGACGACGACGTCGCAACAAGGACTCGGTAGTCCGAACAATCTGATCTCGTTCCTTGAGGAAGTTGCTTTCTTTGGCACGATCTTCGTCCTCGTAGGGACGTGTGAAGAATGCAGCTGGGCTGAGGGCGGACTGCAAACTTGTGGTGGTCGCTGCTGTCTCGCCGGCACGTTCTCTGGCGTCATCATCTTCCTTGAGACTGATAGGGTTTGTTTTGATGCGGTCAAAGATTTCCCGGAGCATGTCATGTGGCAAATCCTGACCATCACAAATGCCTCTGTTGTTCTGGATGAACCCTTCCTTGGTCATCCTCCTCTCTTCCTTGATGGCAGGGTTGTGCAAATCCGTATTCAGCATAATGATCGAAAAGGACAAGATAAACGCAGCATCGGCAGTGGGAAAGACCTCGGGATTCTGTGCCATGAACCGTTCCGCAAAGCGCTCCATGAATCGATCAATCTGAAAGACAGGGGAAAGGCCACGTGAGGTATATGATAATTTACGACGTATTGTCCAATCGAGGTCCCATACAACATTCCCGCCAAACTTACCTTTTGTGCTTCTCCTGGCAACCGGAATCCACTCAAGTAGTGTCGAATGGCATCATCAAATACCATACCCGCAAAGTCCAAGGTATTCACGTAGCTGTGCAAGACCTTGACGGCAAATCCACCTTGATATTCAGGCTCACGACCCAAATAGTCTCCAATTTGTGTCTTGTCCAATTTATCCTTGTTGGCCAACAAGTAGCGTGCCACATCGTCCGGATCCGATCCATCGACGTGTCCACATTTGGCAGCGTAGGCAATTCCGGCAGCAGGTTTCATGTTGAAACGCAACAGAATTTCGGATTCTTCTTTTTGTCGTTTCTTTTTGGATCCATAAGTTTCAACCAAATTGGGGGATTCGTTCGTGACGGGTGGTGTAGTAGACGCCGACTCGGATTCGGTCGTTGCCTTGTTTTCGGCTGATGTGGTGGCAGCGGCCGTTCCGTTTGCACTCTTACTGTCCGCACTCGCAGCAACGGCAGCTCCAGTTCCACCCTTGGCACTGTTCAAAGGCATGGGTTGGACAATGGTTCCATACAAACTCGCCAAGACTTGTTTCAAGGCTCGCATCGCCTCCAACCGCAAATTTCGATGCGCCCGTCGCTCATTCTCCAACCGCGCTGTTCCCGAAAACGACAAGGTAGCCGCCGCGGCTGCGGCTGCCGACATTTCCAAGGACCGTGCCACTTTGCCCAAGGTATTGATCATGCGATGGAACAAATCGACGGCACTCAAATCGCAGTCATAATTCAAAAAGAGTTCCGCCAAGGTTTGAGGATCGGAACAGATTTCATGAAAGAGGGTGACGACCAACAATTTGTGTTCCATGGGGGAATTGGGGGAATCCAAAATGACAAAAAAGACATTGGTAACAAAGGCCTCAATCTCTGTCTTGAGGATGGAACGAAAGTTGCGAACCAAGGGGACAAAGACGCGAAGACTCAATTGGACGACACGAGTATCGTCGCTGGTGCAGTTCTTGAGTAGACTGACACAGAGGTAGTTGCGAACGGCAGCATGAAAGGATCGCCCGGCATGTTGCACAAAGTCGGTCGTCATGGGAGTCGTTTGCAAGACATACAAAAGCAAATCCAAGGCTAACAGTTTGGACTCCAAGGCTGGATGGATGGCTTGCGTGTACACGAGCGAGGCTTCACTGTGCTTGTCAAGAATACCAATACCATCCAATGCATCCTGTTGTGCTGCGGTATGTTGGGAGGTAGGCGAGAGAGGATTGGCATTGGACTGTGCATCCCACGTGGTGTTGCTGTTTCCTGCCTGCAATCCTACATGGGAATGCAAATGAGAGGGGGGAGCCCGCATGGAAAGTTTGCACAAACTGCGGAGGACCAAAAAGGCATCCCGATGATGTTCCGTGGGAAACTCGGCATCGGACTGGTTGTCAGTACTACTGTCACCGTCCTCCGAGGTGTTGGTAGCATGGATCATTCGGACAAAGACAGAAGTAACCAATTGCTGCAAACTGGCGCGAGCTGTGGTCTTGTTGGCATCCGTATCGGTGGTCAAGTAGACATGATACAAAATGCGAATGGTCTGCAAGAGATGCGTTCCGTGCAACATGGCTTCGGACGAGGGAAGAACGCGACAACCAGTAGACAAGAGGAACTTGACGGCGGCCAACTCGACCCGGGGCTGTGACAAGTCGAGGGAAAAGACACTTTCACACAAAACATCGACCGCATATTTGGTTTGATGTTCCACGTCACTAATCTTGACGGCATCCAAACATCCATGCGTGACAAGCGCCGTAGCTGTATCGAGACCAGCCGCCAAAATGTCGGAAAAGGTTTGAAAGGCCTTGGACGAGGTAGACTCGACCTGTGCCATGTGTGCACTGGCATGTCCCCAGACATTGAGGAGATGACAAAAGCGGGCAATCGCCAAGGGTGCATCGGCTTCATCAAAGGAACCTTCCAAGATGGGTTGCATGAGCGATTTGTAAGCATCAAACTTGGAATCATAAACTGTGGGAGAACCAAAGAGATATCCAATGATGGAGTTGGACTTGGAGCCACCATGACTGGCAGGAACATGAGGTCTCGTCTTTTGAGCAAACTTTCGAAAGAGACGCATAGCCACTTCATTGTGCGGAACCGGCGTGACTACCTGCCCCGTACCTCGCAGTGTAGGTTTGGTAGTTGAGTGTGGAGGCGATGTCGCACTACTAGCGGAGGAACGCACTGGAGAGGTTGGAAGGGTTGGAATGGAAGCAGGGTCCACACCATGATTGGTGTTTGAACTCGTACTCGTACTTGCACCTGTAGATTTGGGAGTATTTTGTGTGAACGTAGTTGATTTGTTGTTGTTGTTGTTGTTAGGGGTTGACTGTGCTTTTGGAGTGCGAGTGGGTGACGCTGGCACTCGATGAGGAGGAGACGCTGGTGGTGGTGGTGGTGGACCTCCAAACATTCCCAGTAATTTGTCCGTAGCTGGAGCACTCGTCATGGAAGCCACCGATTCTCTTGTGGCAGCACTAGGAGTAGTGGGAGGAGATGGGGCAACTGCACTTGCAGCACTCGCAGTACTGGTAGTAGCAGGAGCAGGAGCAACATCCTCCTTGGAAATGCTGACCGTTGGGGTTGGCTTTTTGTCAGGAGAGGCAGCAGGATTCACTGACAATCCTGCAAACAAGTCCGCCATGATTCAATTGTCTCTTCTTGACTACGAGTAGTAGTAGCAGTAGTAGTAGTAGTAGTTCTCGTCCTGTAAAAAAAACTACCAATGACTACAACAGCAGCAACCACAACAAAGCCGATGTTGTATAATCCAAACTTCCCCGATCGTCCTTATGCTGAATCGGGCAGCGTCTCGTGCCTTGGACGATTCGATGACTTGTATGACTTTTGGGCATCCGACTCCACAACGTGTCGTACTACATCTACGTAGAAGGTACGTACGTTCCAAAAGGGGTGCGTTTCCATTCGGTCTGGTCGTAAATTCACGTATCTTCGAGCCGTCGTTTGAGAACAGCTTCGTACGAGATGTTGTGGTTCAAGATTCCTGATTCCTACAGTAGGAAAGATCCATCGTGCCATTTTAATTTTGTGGCGATCGTGTCATCTTTTTTCAGTGGTTCACGCAACGACAACAACAACTTCCTCTACCGGTGTTGGTCGTCGTCCCTTTGCTGGTCACAAAAGAGACAACAACAACAACAAAACCACTTCACGTTCTCCTAGACAACTAGTCCAAGCACTCAATACTAAAAAACATGAGAGGATTCCAAGCCTTTGTTGGAACTACAATACTACTGCAGGTACACGCATTTTGGACCCCTCTTTTGGTTCCCACCCACCATCACATGGCTTCCCAAACTTTGCATCATGCCGTTGTTCCGCCTACCCAACCGGACCCTCCTCAGCAACAACAGCCACGACAACCACAACAGCCTGAATCCAACAACAACGTACCTCCCATGCCACAAACCGAAACGGCCACACAAACATCTACCTCCACTACTACTACACCCACCAGCCCGGATCCACAAACCGAACAACGAGCCCAACAAGTTGCTTGGCAACTACGTCTCAATGTCTTTGAAAAAGCCAAAACCGTTACGTCGCTTTCCACCGCAGGGACCTTGTGTACGACATCCACGCGACCTGGCATTCAAGGATCTCCGTTTGGATCCTATGTCGATTATGTCTTGGATGATCTAGGAAATCCTGTCTTTTTGCTCAATGATCGGTCGGTGCATACACAAAATATACAAAGTCATCCTATGGTATCTCTCTTTACACAATTGAATACGCCAGCCGCAGAAGAGGATAACAGCGACGGAACCAATGACAACAACAAGAAGCAGCAACAGCCACAGCAACAACAACAGGGACAATTGCTGGGCCGCTGTTCGTTGGTAGGTGTCATGGAAAAGATTGATCCTCTCGGTATCAACCCTGCCCCCGACCTCGATCTTTTGCGCATGCGCTTTCGCTTGACCCATACTTACGCTGAACAAATCCTCGACAGTCCACATTTTTCCTTTTATCGCATGGTCCCCCAACAAATCTATTATGTCGGCGGCTTTGGCGTGGCAGCCCAATGGATTCAAGTGGAAGATTATCATCAAGCCAAACCAGACCTGCTGGCACAAGAAGCCCCACATATGATCCATCAATTGAATCAATACTATACTGACGATTTGTTGGATGCTGCCCGCATGCTCTTGTTGCCGCCGCCACAAGAAGGAACGCCCGAAAAGACAGTGGTCCAGAACGTTCGTGTCACATCCATTGATCGTCTTGGAATGGATGTTCGGGTGACACGCAAGGATACCTCCCGGCGATCCAAGGAATGGACGGATGAATTCCGGATTGGATTTCGAATTCCCGTCATTTCTGTTGAAGATGCCAAATCCGAAATTCAAAAGATTCTACAGGAAGCCTGGGAAAAAGCCCGAGGAATTGATTGGGGAGATCAAGATGAAGAGCAACCTGGATCTACAGTGCCTGTCCTCAAGATTGCGTCGGATGGGTTGGAATAAAGAAACAAGCGGGTGCTGCTGCTGGTAGACGACATCCATGAAAACAAGAAGAACAGACGTTTTCAGGGACACAATATTGGGTCGTTACACTACTGGGAGCAACAATTCGCGTTGACCCTTTTGTCAACAACACGAAATCGTTTGCCAACACTACGAGCCTCGGCCATTACCACCGCCAGTGACCAGTGACCAGTGGCACCCAACCCGAATACTCCTGTTCCCGAGTAGCAATACATCCTGTTTTGGTAGACGGCGGCAGCCAATGAAGCTCTTCAACAAGAGAGAGGAAGGCGCTACTCGGTTCTTCTGCGAACTTTTGTCGCGACGAGTAGCTTTTTGATGTTGTTGGGTATGACCATGCAGCCCGCCAGTCTCTTCCACCGTTCGACCAACATACTCATACCGCTACACTACGAGTACCGGTGGCGGAAGGATTGTTTCTCCTTTCAGTTTCACCGATGAACGACGAATGCCCACCCGTGACTATCACAGAATGTTGTACCAACGCTAAGCTATCCCATTGAAAGAGGTTCACTTCGAGCAAGTGATGAACAAGAAGTACCGTTAGTATTAGTAGTTAGTAGTAGTTTGAGTGTACGGCACCAAAACCACAACGAGTACTGTACCTGGTACGGTACTCCTAGTAGTATAGTCCTCTTTTTCAACTCCCCTACCGCTACCTAGATTTCTGAGGCGGTTGTTTCAGCTTCGCTAACATTGCATTATCAGAACTTCTATCTTGTTCGCTGCTGCCCCGCCGCCCGACATGTGGGTGCATGATGATCGATCAGCACGAAGTGTTACAACACCACTATGTCCTACCATCTTGCTACTACCGTCGCAATAGAGAGTGGAACCGAATTAATCCAACGACAGTGATAGCGTCACTTCCTACGGTAGTAAAGCCGCTTACGCCACCCCAGCCTGCGCACCTATGTACTAGTAGTCTAGTAGCTGGAGGACGGGAGAGCAATGTAGGTGGCAGTTTACTGCATGCCATGGATGATTCTACAAAATTGACTACTACTAGTACTAGTATCTTCGGAGAGCTTGTTAAATAATTGTTGCTGTGAGCAAACCAAAAATTTCACATCATCAGCGAGTTCCCACAACCCGTGCGAGTTCCCACAACCCCTTTTTTGGTCGTCGTACAGTACCCATACATCAATCATCAATCATCAATCATCACTCATCACCATCGTCATGTCTACCGGAAATAGCAACAAGACTAGGGGCGACAATAGCAATAGCAGTACAACGAGAAAGAGACGTCGTCGATCCCACCAGGATTCGCCGTCTGGTGAAGAGACAAGCGACAGGGTGACAAAACGACGAAAGCTACAAGGACAGGACCAAACAAATGCCGGATTGACAGAGCTTGAAAGATTGCAGATAGAAAATGGAAGATTGCAGGATATAATTGAAAGATTGCAGGATGAAAAGAATGAGTCATCGTCAACTGTTTTGGCACCGAGTAGTGTCACTTCCTCCAACTACAAAAAGGCAGGCGGAGACTTGAAAATCAATGGACGTGATATGGGTGTCGCTCGTCACCCTTTGTTTTTGGCTGCTGTCAAGAGTATGCAGGCCTTGGAAACTCCAACTCCACCCAAGCCAACCACTGAAGCCCAGCCATGGGTACAATCTTGGCAAGACAAGGCCAAGTGTTTTTCCGATGCCATGATGGAATACGAAATCCTTGGAGCTGCTGATCATCAAGAAACGTTCGAATCGGTATTCAATGAGCTCTTGGCCAATGCTTCTTCTACAGATTGCGAACCACACTGGAGAAGACTCACGAACGCAATCATATACGCCACGCATCCTAAGAGGTCGGCAGAGGTATATTTTTCCGAGGAGTTGGCGGGTGCTCTAACTTGTTTTTGCAACAAGAGTCGACTTCCACTGGTGTTCAGTCACCAGTTCCCATGCCCAACCACGAAGGGTACAATCGGTAGACTAGATATCGTAGCTAGTCGGATTCGTGATGATGATGCTGATGAAAACCTATGCTCAAGATCATTGTTGGCGCCCATTGAGACAAAAAAGGATGATGTGAGCGATGCGCATTGGCAGTTGTGTGCTTACTTGTCAGAACTCCACAAATCATGCCGTATCTCCAGACTTCGAAATGTATCATTCGGATTGACTATTGACAAAACGACAGTCAGACTGTATGGCTTCCTGTGCACCGAACCAGAAGTTTTGGATTTCTCCTTGCTTGTTGAGTGTTCGATTGGTAAAACACCTGAGTTTGATGCTTGTCTCCAAACCTATTTCGTGTCACTCTTTGCCTTGGCTGGGCTGCAGAGTGAAGTCGAAGATTCTGCCTTTTGTCCAGGTATTACTGGAATTTCTGTCGAAAAAAAGGCTTTCAAGCTCTTCGCGGGAGTCCAAAGCGGGAAGACACACGCATACAAGGTCTTTGATTACCCTTACATTCAAGATAGTCTCGGCATGAGAAGCACTTCTAGTCGACAACCCAACGAGGAATGGATCAAAGTTGTACATCGGGACTTGGGAAACGAAGTCAACGTGATCCCTGTGCCTGGGTGTAGTTCAGTGAAAGTCCTCCAGATGCCTTGGTTCGAAGGAGGTCACTCGCCAAAACGCTTGCAACATATCACGATGTTGTGCCAGCAACTTGGACGTCTCCATGCCAAAGGAAAATGCCATGGGGATGTACTGCAACAGAACATTGTGTTTGGCAATGAAACACGGTTGATTGATTTCGACTTTGCTCATCTAAAGGTATATCCACTCAATTTCAACACCCAGTTTGTGGAACGTCATCCGGGTGCGCGTGGGGGAAATACTATCAAGAAGATTCATGATGTATATGCAGTGATTGTGATCTTGTGCAAGTATTTCAGGGACAGACGCAAGAGCGAAGGCCCGTTGTGGAAACACTTTTTCAAATGGGACCCATTGGGACAAGAAGAAAAGGCGCACTTGCTTGAGAGTTGGACTGGTAAAAGTGGCACTGTCCAATCTGTTTTCAACTGGATAGAAGAGCGAAAGAACCTGTTGGTTCCTAAGAAACCTGGCGCCAAGCCTTCGGTAGTACAAACCAACTCACCACCAGAAAAGTGGGAGCCTAACAGTTAGGGTCGTAGTTTTATGAATCACACTACCTGCTAGTGTTTCGGGGTGTAGTTGAACGACGAGGTGGCTGTAAAGAACTAGAATCGACAGGTGTATGGAAATACGACTGGTCTGACAGACACTACTTTGGAAGACAATGGTCCGGGATCGGAGGTTTAGTTTCCATTCCACTTCCAATGGTGATATAAAACTCTCCAATTGGGTCACGGAGGGAACCGATGAATGTACCTGGAAAAAAGTCACTTGTGATGGTGGTACAGATGGGTATGTTACCCAATTGGACTTGAGTACGTTTCTTCCCGACGAGTGCATCATGTGTAATCTCTTGTTTTCCAATGGAATTACTCTCCTGTTGGCTCACAAATGGCATTTGCTATACAGGATACCTCGGATTGGAAGGCACGATTCCTACAGAGTTGCAGGAATTTACATCACTGACCGCCTTGACCTTGAGCAGCAATCCATTGTTCGTGACCACCAGCAATCTGGGCGTGCTCAGAAATCTTGAAGCCTTGACTTTTCTGTCGTTGGACAACAATGATTTGGAAACAATACCGCCCGACTTGGGAAATCTGAGCTCCTTACAAACTTTGTACTTGAATGGGGACCAACTTACAAATATCCTTACCGAGCTCGGACAGCTGACTTCGCTGCTGGGATTGTCCTGGGAAAACAACCTCTTGCATAGCATCCCGACCGAGGTCGCAAACATCATCCCCACGTTGACGTACATGAGCCTGCATGAAAACGCGTTATCGAGCCTTCTCACCGAGTTGGGCCAGCTCACTGCTGTGACGTATTTGGACTTGCGAAACAACGATTTACAAAACATACCATCCCTGCTAGGTCGACTGACGTTGATGGAGTTTATGGATTTGAGTGAGAATCTACTCACAAGTCTCCCGACCGAGTTGGGTCGACTCACAGCACTGGTCGAGCTAAATCTATCTTCCAATAATTTCACAAGTCTCCCGACGGAGCTCGGTAACTTCCACGTATTGCAAACGCTCGACGTATCGGGAAACACTGGGTTGATGACTCCCTTTCCTTCCGAGATTTGTGCTCTGTGTAGCCACTTGTCCTACTTCATGGCAGATTGTGGCAACGATTTGTCTGATTGCTGTGCTTGAATCCATGCTTTCAAGTTATAGTAGGAAAACTCGTATAGTGTGAATATGTTGTCAAGTTTGGACAGGATCATTTTGTGTTTGTGTCGGGCTCAACGACAAACGACAACAGTCATTTTTGTGTTGGGTGTTGGGTGTTGGGTGTTGGGTGTTGCAGATCCAAGGAGTCGGATTCTAGCCACGTCTGTAAGTGGTGCGTATGAAACAAGTTGTAGGCAGAATGATGCTTTGAACTGGAGGGTACCACTATTGCAGGAAGAACTCACATCACTGGCCGCCTTCGCCATGAGCAGCAATCCATCGTTGTTGGCCTGCAATAGTTATTCTGTATTTCTTGGACAACACTGCCTGTCCTCAAGATTGCGTCGGATGGGGGGTTGGAATAAAAAAGAAGAAACAAGCGATGTTGCTGCTGGTAGACGACATTCATAAAACAAGAAAAACAGATGTCTTGCAAGAACACAATATTGGGTCGTTACACTACTGGGAGCAACAATTCGCGTTGACCCTTTTGTCCACAACACGAAATCGTTTGCCAACACTACGAGCCTCGGCCATGATTACCACCACCAGAGACCAGTGGCACCCGAATACTCCAGGTTCCCGAGTAGCAATACATCCTGTTTTGGTAGACGGCGGCAGCCAATGAAGCTCTTCAACAAGAGAGAGGAAGGCGCTACTCGGTTCTTCTGCGAACTTTTGCCGCGACGAGTAGCTTTTTGATGTTGTTGGGTATGACCATGCAGCCCGCCAGTCTCTTCCACCGTTCGACCAACATACTCATACCGCTACACTACGAGTACCGGTGGCGGAAGGATTGTTTCTCCTTTCAGTTTCACCGATGAACGACGAATGCCCACTGCCCACCCGTTACTATCACAGAATGTTGTACCAACGCTAAACTATCCCATTGAAAGAGGTTCACTTCGAGCATGTGATGAACAAGAAGTACTGTTAGTACGAGTAGTTAGTAGTTTGAGTGTACGGCACCAAAACCACAACGAGTACTGTACCTGGTACGGTACTCCTAGTAGTATAGTCCTCTTTTTCAACTCCCCTACCGCTACCTAGATTTCTGAGGCGGTTGTTTCAGCTTCGCTAACATTGCATTATCAGAAATTCTATGCTGCCCCGCCCGACATGTGGGTGCATGATGATCGATCAGCACGAAGTGTTACAACACCACTATGTCCTACCATCTCTACTACTTCCCCGCGCAATAGAGAGTGGAACTGCTGCTATCCAAGGGAGAAAACTACGTCAGGTAGTCACTAGTAAAATGATAATGGTATCGTACCAATGCAGTCGTTCCTCCATCTCATTCACGAGGCGAAACATTCTTTGTTGTTCGTAAGTGCATCGCGTTTTGATGGACTTCGTCAACCAACAACCCCTGTGACCGATGACGCTATTGCATCCGTTGGAAGTACAGTTAGAGCGATTTCCTGTCGCACAAAGTATGGCTGCCGCCGTTTCATGGCGTCGCAGAGCCAGTATTCTCGAAAATTTTAGGCCTTTCACTTTCTACATAGATAGGGTTTAAGCGAAACTACAAGTGCTCCTGCGCTACTACTACTAGTACCTACTACTAGTACTAACTACTAAGTACCAACGTTAGTAGTACGGTACTGGAATCGATGCTGCTCAAAAAATACAACGACACTACCGTACCTCTGCGAGTACTAACATGCCGCTGCTCCCCTCCTAATAACGTTGGCACAGTCAACAATCTACTGGTAGAGGTCGAATGTCTACTATAGAGGCGACGGGACGTAGGTTGTCACCCTGTAGGTATGTTCTCCTCTAGAAGAAGCATTGAGTCAACAAGGAGCCGATCACACCTCCTATCTCCCATCTCCATTCCAATCGTACCACCAGGCCCGTACGTAGCGAAGCAGCAGTGGCGAGTGGCGAGTGGCGATGTGGTGGTGGGAGTAGGTGGAGTTGATTCTACTAGTAGTTCGTCATTTTCAATGTTGTAGAGCCTCTCTGTAGAGGTACCAGGTACCTTGCTTGTTGTGTTTTTCAGTGGAGGAAAAGTTTCTGAGGAGACATAGAAGACGATGTTGAACTTGTTGACGGACGAAACAATTCCAACACTTCTAGAAAATAAATGTCAGTCCAATTCACGAGCGTTGTTGTTCTACCGGTAGTTTCCAAATCCGTGATTCTTTTTTTATCATTTAGATGCCGTGATGAGGCAGCACAGCGCTTCACCAGCAGCGCCGCTTCTACGATGTTGTATTCCCAGTTCCCAGAACAAGAACGTTTCCATGATGTTGAACCGCAGAGAATAGAAGGATACACCGCCATTATTTGTACTACTAGTACTAGTACTACTAGTAGTAGTTAGTAGGAAGTAGTTTAGCGTTAAAATAAGGTACTCATCAGGAGGAGGTGCAGGCAACTCCACCTTGGTAATTTAATACCGGTAGTGTTGCGCTCGTTTCCGATAGGCCAAACCATCATGCATCTCATCAACCGAGAAGAAGTGAGACTGCCATCCTACTCTTTTCCTGCCTCCTCATCATCCATCACCACATCAACAGGTTCACAGCTGCTGTTGTATTCTACTAATAACTACCAACAGCAGCGGCCTTTCGGTCGAAATGGGGACCGTCATGCCCAGACAGCCGAATTCCACCCAAGAACGACAAAGAAACTATAAATACATCCTCTACAATATGCTACAACAGTGACGGAGGAAAGCACAAGGCAAGAATCTATAAATACTTGGTGGGGTTGAAGAAGATTTTTCTTCACCCAGTACCTTAAGTAGGAAACGGCATGCATGTCTTGGTTGCTCGAGGGAGAGGTTGCACACGCCTTCTGGTCTTTCCAATCAGCCATTCTGCTCAGTTGGCTCTTGGTTGATGATCCCATTTTACACAGAAACAACAAATTGAAAATCATGATTGTCCTACTTGACGTTGTCGCCGCCAATGACCATGCCGTAAACCTCACCCTTGATGGACACGATGCCCAAGCCAACAGGATCCTACAAACGTCACTGACAACCCTAAAGAGACACCTTCCAAGCTACCAAGAGGCTGCTCCAGAGACTGCTGAACCTGTGCGGTTCGTGCCCACCAGAGAAGCTACACAAGGCTCCAGTACTAGTTCAGCCTTCACACTGAGAAGCATTGATGGATGGTCACTATCTGAATGCTTCGTCTACGGAAGACCAATCCTGTGTCGTGAAGTGTTGGCAGCTTACACTTTTGAGAACGAGTCTATGGCCAACGTAGGAACGGTGATGGCTGCCACAGTAATCTTCAATATTGCCGTGATTCAGCACAAGTTGGGTCGTTCGGCGAGTACATCAGACTCAATTGCCAAGGCAACAAGACTGTATGGGATGGTGATTCAACTATGCGAGCTGTGTGCTAACCGCAATGGAATGCAGAGCACCTACCCCCTTGAACTCGGTGTTGTTGCCATGAACAATCTTTTCCAACTGCTCTGGGACCAAGGTCGCCATGCAGAGGCAAATGGACTGGCTACAACTTTAGGAACTACAGTGAGCAGACTTCTACACTCTGATCGACAATGTCAACTTCGACTCCTCCGTGAATGTTGGCAAGACGTCTTGACCAACACCGTATCTTTGCATGTATCAAGCAGCAAGGGAGCCGCAGCTGCCTAGGTACTACTACCTACCTAGGTAGTAGAGAGAGGCAGCCTACTCGTACTGTACCGTGGTGGTGGCTGTCTCCCAGTTTTTTATATCGTACTGTACTTTAGATCTTGAGAAGACTTCAGAATTTTTGGATTAACTTTTAAATCTAGCCATTCGGGTGACTGACTGTGTTTTTAACCTACTTGTTCATGGAGGGCTTAGCAGAGAAGTTCCAGTATTTCCAGTCCACTTCCTACATTATTTTATCATCAGTCATCACCAGCGCCAATGTCTCCCAACTACTGTGGCAATTCAGTGCGAATTGTACCAGCAGCACTTCTCGTCGTAAATCTAGAGTGGGGTAGGTCAGACACAACTACTAGTACAATTAAAGAAATTGAATCTAGTACCTGGAAAAGTGCAAGAGTACCACCAAGGCTTGTGTGCTGCAGAGTACTACTAGTACCATCCTAAAACGTGTTTGTCGGACCATTCCGGTAGTCGTACTATCGGTACCAACGTTTGTAGAAGGAAGCAATAATAAAAAACTAGTTAGTAACAGTAAGACTACGGGTCCCCAGGAACTACTAAACAACAGGTTGGATCTGAAGAAGAAAAAATAAACAATAGG
Organism: Nitzschia putrida; assembly: GCA_016586335.1. NCBI lineage: Eukaryota > Bacillariophyta > Bacillariophyceae > Bacillariales > Bacillariaceae > Nitzschia > Nitzschia putrida. The sequence goes on along the minus strand of BLYE01000107.1, from coordinate 2,307 downwards.
CCACTAGCTAGCTACTATGAAGCATGTCTGGCGGCACTTGATGCTAAGGTACGAATGTGAGTTAGGTTCTACTAGTACTCTTCTAAACTGTCGTGGGTGATTGGAGTTCTAAATTCTAGACGAACACTATTTTGGGGGATGAAGGGGCTGGATTATTGAAAGATCCAACATCCGACAAATGCTGCGTATGCTACTAGTAGTAGTATGAAGTTTTAGACCACTGCGTCTCGCAGTGTAATGATTCCCACACCCAGTCACGCTCCCGGCGCATGGCAGGTGGCAGGTGGCAAGGGGCGCACGCTGTGAGATTTGGCGGGCAACAACGTGTACGTAGCCACGGTACGTTCGATACTGAAGCTTCCGTTGAGCGTTGGTGGGAGCTCGATGCCTCATCCGTATGATTGATGTGAGAATATTCCTCACCCATTTCAACGATTGGTGGCAGGGCGTGGATGGTTGACACGTATCATCATTGGAAACCATTGTAGTCTGCATAACAAAACAGTCTCGATTTTGTTTCATACCATTCTTGACCGCCACAAAGGCTTGTTCCAAGAAGAATACACGCAATGGCTCCGCATAAAGAAATAATTCTCGAAACACAACATCGTTGTGCCATGATCTTGGAATGTCGAGATCAAATCAAATACTGGCAGGCAAAGTTGGAAGTTCTGGAAGAAGAGCAGTCGACATGCATCAAGCTTGCGAAGCTCCGTTTGAATGCTGCAGAAACCTGGTCCCTTCTCAATCGTGACGAACAACTCGATAAACGATTCATCTTGGCTGCCTTCGAGTCCAACCTCTTGCCAAAGGCCCTGAAAACATTCCCAAATAGCTCCTTCCCGCCTCACATTCGGTTAGACCGAGAAATTCTCTTGGCCAGATTGTCAAGACCTGATTTTTCTCGCTATATCGAGGAGTTGGAGAAGAGCCAGGGGGACGGAAACGATGCCATCACCGCTGCACGGTCCTTGTTCATTCCTAATCGACTAAAGGGAGACAAGGAAGTTGTCATGGCCGTATTGCGTTTTTACCCTCAAGTAATCGAAACCATGAGTGCTGAACTACGAGATGATGAACAAATCCTTCAAATCTTGCTGACATATCACGGAGACAGAAACCTTCCAAACAATTTCCTACAACATTTTTCAGAAAGAATACGCTCTTGCCCAAACCTGATGTTTGAGACCATTGTCCAATACCCCATGGGATTGACAGCCTTGGGGAGTTGTTCGTCACAGTTGAGGAACGACAAGAGCTTCATCCTATCAATCCTTGAGTCAGTCCGTTCCAAACCATATGGAAACCGTTTCCCAATTCTTCGATACGTGTCCCAACGACTTCGCGCCGATCGTGATGTCGTGCTTCAAGCCGTTCAACAATCCGGCCTCAATCTGAAACATGCATCCTATGACCTCCGGCGAGACAAGGAAATAATTACGATTGCCTCTTTTGAGAATGTGGAAGCCTTTCGATACTGCCTGTCTGGACCCGCAAAGGATGAATTGTTGCAGGACAGAGATTTCGTTCTACAAGTAATTTCTCGCTCAGCATCAGTCTGTTCCACTGATTTCCATTCCGATCGTGAGTTTCAGTTGAATGCTGCAATACATGATTTGGATTGGACAAGTATTTCGCCGGAATTCATGCAGGAGACTGATTTCGTGCGGGCGGTTCTAAGGGAAGCACCTGGGCGGTACATGGATTTACCGGCATGTCTTCAAGAAGAATTTGAGATTGCTTTGGAGGTCATTCTATCCCCTAACGTGGATGACAACACAATTCTTGAGGCCACCGAGCAGTGTCCCAAGGTCCTTCAAAGTCGTGAGGCTATGCAGGCCATTGTGAGTCGTGAGAAAACAGAAATCTTGGAGGAGACGCTCCAGTTCTCGCCTGCATGTATCCGAGCGGACAAGGAAATTATGTTACCAGCGGTAATGATCGATGCTGGTGCCTTTGACTATTGCTCCGAGGAGCTCCAGGCCGACCGTGACATTGTCTTGGCTGCTGTTCCTGAAGCCCTAGTTCATGTTGCAGATCGGTACCAAATGGAGAACCCTGACATTGTTGTCGCTGCAATTGAAAAGACGCATCGAAGCAATCTTTGGATGACGTTCTCAGATATTTGTTCAGAAATGTGGAGCTACCGTGACGTCGCCATGGCTTGGATAGCAAAGGGAGGTGAATGGTTGGAGGATTTTCCTTGGGAGTTCTGTGAGGATGAAGAATTCATGTTGTTGGTTGCTAAGCATCGATGGGTTGATTTTGAGGAAGCTTCTGATCTGCTCTTGGACAACAAGGAATTTT